>BLSH010230345.1:514733-536288 GCA_018402905.1 Glandirana rugosa
GTGACATCACGAATGGAGTCACAACGTAATGTAGTGGAGTGAGAGGACGAATGGGGTCACAGCGTAATGTAGTGGAGTGACATGACGAATGGAGTCACAGTGTAATGTAGTGGAGTGACACGACGAATGGAGTCACAGCGTAATGTAGGGGAGTGACATCACGAATGGAGTTACAGTGTAATGTAGTGGAGTGACATCACAAATGGAACCGCAGCGTAATGTAGTGGGAAAGTGAGGTGATGTAATGCAACAATGAGGTAAGTACTACAGTGAGGTGATGTAATGCAATACTGAGGTAAGCACTACAGTGAGGTGATGTAATGTGACATTGAGGTAAGCACTACAGTGAGGTGATGTAATGCGGCACTGAGGAAAGCACTACAGTGAGGTGATGTAATGCGACGCCAAGGTAAACACTACAGTGAGGTGATGTAATGTGACATTGAGGTAAGCACTACAGTGAGGGGATGTAATGCGACACTGAGGTAAGCAGCACAGTGAGGTGATGTAATGTGACACTGAGGTAAGCAGTACAGTGAGGTGATGTAATGCGACACTGGGGTAAGCAGGAGAGTGAGGTGATGTAATGCAACACTGAGGTAAGCACTACAGTGAGGTGATGTAATATGACACTGAGGTAACCATTACAGTGAGGTGATGTAATATGACACTGAGGTAAGCACTACATTGAAGTGATGTAATACGACACTGAGGTAAGCACTACAGTGAGGTGATGTAATACGACCCTGAGGTAAGCAATACAGTGATTTGATGTAATGTGACACTGAGGTAAGCACTACAGTGAGGTGATGTAATACGACACTGAGGTAATCACTACAATGAGTTGATGTAATGCAACACTGAGGTAAGCAGGAAATTGAGGTGATGTAATGCAACACTGAGGTAAGTATTACAGTGAGGTGATGTAATGCAATACTGAGGTAAGCACTGCAGTGAGGTGATGTAATGTGACATTGAGGTAAGCACTACAGTGAGGTGATGTAAGGCGACACTGAGGTAAGCAGGAGAGTGAGGTGATGTAACGCAACACTGAGGTAAGCAGGAGAGTGAGGTGATGTAATACAACACTGAGGTGAGCAGGAGAGTGAGGTGATTTATATGCAACACTGAGGTAAGCACTACAGTGAGGTGATGTAATGCGACACTGAGGTAAGCATCACAATGAGGTGATGTAATGCAACACTGAGGTAAGCACTACAGTGAGGTGATGTAATGCATCACTGAGGTAAGCAGGAAAGTGAGGTGATGTAATGCAACAATGAGGTAAGTACTACAGTGAGGTGATGTAATGCAATACTGAGGTGAGCACTACAGTGAGGTGATGTAATGTGACATTGAGGTAAGCACTACAGTGAGGTGATATAATGCGATACTGAGGTAAGCAGCACAGTGAGGTGATGTAATGCGACACTGAGGTAAGCAGTACAGTGAGGTGATGTAATGCGACACTGAGGTAAGCAGGAGAGTGAGGTGATGTAATGCGACACTGAGGTAAGCAGGAGAGTGAGGTGATGTAATGCAACACTGAGGTGAGCAGGAGAGTGAGGTGATGTAATGCAACAATGAGGTAAGCAGGAGATTGAGGTGATGTAATGCGACACTGAGATAAGCAGGAGAGTGAGGTGATGAAATACGACACTGAGGTAAGCACTGCAGTGAGGTGATATAATACGACACTGAGGTAACCATTACAACGAGGTGATGTAATGCAACACTGAGGTACGCACTACAGTGAGGTGATGTAATACGATACAGAGGTAAGCGCCACAGTGAGGTGGTGTAATACAACATTGAGGTAAGCACTACAGTGGGGTGATGTAATACGACACTAAGGAAAGCACTACAGTGAGGTGATGTAATGCGACACTGAGGTAAACGTCACAGTGAGGTGATGTAATGCAACGCCAAGGTAAACACTACAGTGAGGTGATGTAATGTGACATTGAGGTAAGCATTACAGTGAGGTGATGTAATGCGACACTGAGGTAAGCAGCACAGTGAGGTGATGTAATGTGACACTGAGGTAAGCAGTACAGTGAGGTGATGTAATGCGACACTGGGGTAAGCAGGAGAGTGAGATGATGTAATGCCACACTGAGGTAAGCAGGAGAGTGAGGTGATGTAATGCAACAATGAGGTAAGCAGGAGAGTGAGGTGATGAAATACAACACTGAGGTAAGCACTACAGTGAGGTGATGTAATACGACACTGAGGTAACCATTACAATGAGGTGATGTAATGCGACACTGAGGTACGCACTACAGTGAGGTGATGTAATACGACACCGAGGTAAGCACCACAGTGAGGTAGTGTAATACGACATTGAGGTTAGCACTACAGTGAGGTGATGTAATATGACACTGAGGAAAGCACTACAGTGAGGTGATGTAATACGACACTGAGGTAAGCGTCACAGTGAGGTGATGTAATGCAACACTGATGTAAACACTACAGTGAGGTGATGTAATATGACTCTGAGGTAAGCACTACAGTGATCTGATGTAATGTGACACTGAGGTAAGCATTAAAGTGAGGAGTTGTAATATGACACTGAGGTAAGCTCTACAGTGAGGTGATGTAATATGACACAGAGGTAAGCACTACAGTGAGGTGATGTAATGCGACACTGAGGTAAACACTACAGTGAGGTGATGTAATGCAACACTGAGGTAAGTAGGAGAGTGAGGTGATGTAATGCAGCACTGAGGTAAGTACTACAGTGAGGTGATGTAATGCAATGCTGAGGTAAGCACTACAGTGAGGTGATGTAATGCGACATTGAGGTAAGCACTACAGTGAGGTGATGTAATGCAACACTGAGGTAAGCACTACAGTGAAGTGATGTAATGCGACAGTGAGGTAAGCAGTACAGTGAGGTGATGTAATACGACACTGAGGTAAGCAGGAGAGTAAGGTGATGTAATGCAACACTGAGGTAAGCAGGAGATTGAGGTGATGTAATGCGACACTGAGGTTAGCAGGAGAGTGAGGTGATGAAATACGACACTGAGTTAAGTACTACAGTAAGATGATGTTATACGACACTGAGGTAAGCACTACAGTGATGTGATGTAATGCGACACTGAGGTAAGCATTACAGTGAGGTGATGTAATACGACACTGAGGTAAGCACTACAGTGAGGTGATGTAATACGACACTGAGGTAAGCACTACAGTGAGGTGATGTAATGCAACACTGAGGTGAGCGGGAGACTGATGTGATGTAATGCAACACTGAGGTAAGCATTACAGTTAGGTGATGTAATGCAACACTGAGGTAAGCACTACAGTGAGGTGATGTAATATGACACTGAGGTAAGCACTACAGTTAGGTGATGTAATGCGACACTGAGGTAAGCACTACAGTGAGGTGATGTAATGTGACACTGAAGTAAGCAGGAGAGTGAGGTGATGTAATGCAACACTGAGGTAAGTACTACAGTGAGGTGATGTAATGCAACACCAAGGTAAACACTACAGTGAGATGATGTAATAGGACACCAAGGTAAGCACTATAGTGATGTGACAGCATCACCAGTTAGGGGTATACAGCATCGCCAGATAGGGTATATACAGCATCACCAGATAGGAGTATATACAGCATCCCCAGATAGGAGTATACAGCATCACCAGTTAGGGGTATACAGCATCACCAAATAGGGTATTTACAGCATCACCAGGTAAGGGTATACAGCATCAGCAGATAGAGTATACAGCCCCCCAAGGCGCCGCGGGGCTCGGGGCACTGACAGAAGACTTACTTAGTCTAAGATGTGGGTCAGGCGGGCAGCAAGCCGGGCAGGCAGCGAGCGGTGTCTGGCGAGCTAAACCCCCTCCTCCTCTGAGAAAGGTGCCCAATAGGGTCGCCTGACCATTCAGCCAATCAGAAAAACGGTAACAAACCGGCTCTTCCCGATTGGCTGAGAGGCGATTCAGTGTCAGAAAAGCAAATATTCATTTACTTTTTTAACACACATGAGTGGGCTCGCGGCACCATGCTCTGCGCCACGAGCCACTCTATTTTGAAGCCTGTTAGAGCCTATGGCTCTAATCAGGTGCTTCAAAAAACACTGACATTGCTGTAATTCCTGTAAGTCCTGAAGGGGCCGGCCGTATGAACAGGGGGTGGTGGCGGCGATGGCCATGGACAGATTCATGCTATGCATGAATCTAACTATTAGCATAAGGGGGTGGCGGGGATAGAGGTGGCGGCGGCCATGCGCCCTTAATGGACGGGCCGTCCCTAATAGGGAGGTCAACACAGTACAGTGAGGTGATGTAATGCTGTAGTGAGGTAAGCATAGTACGGTGAGGTGACATAACACTGTAGTGAAGAGAACACGGTACAGTGAGGGGACATAACACTGTAGTGAAGAGAGCACAGTACAGTGAAGTGACATAACACTGTAGTGAAGAGAGCACAGTACAGTGAGGTGACATAACACTGTAGTGAAGAGAACACGGTACAGTGAGGTGACATAACACTGTAGTGAAGAGAACACGGTACAGTGAGGTGACATAACACTGTAGTGAAGAGAACACAGTACAGTGAAGTGACATAACACTGTAGTGAAGAGAGCACAGTACAGTGAGGTGACATAACACTGTAATGAAGAGAACACAGTACAGTGAGGAGAGGTAATGCTGTAGTGAGGTGAACACAGTACACTGAGGTGACTTTGTTAGCTCAATAATTAAGTGAACACAGTGTAGCACTACCCCCCGTAGAAGTCGCTAATGTCCTGGGTCTCCACTGATGCACAGCCAGTCACACAGCATTTCCTTCATGCATTCCAACACAGAAATCAGTCCTTGGTTTGTTTCTAGGGTTGCCACATCATCCCTTTAATCCAGGACACATATGAATTACACAGGTTCTGTGGCTGATTAAGGTGGTAATTAAACTCACTTGGTGCCTTATCTGCATTAAATTAGCCTCAGAACCTGTGTAATCCATATGTGTCCTGGATTAAAGGGATGATGTGGCAACCCTACTTGTTTATGATGTTTCATTAGGGGTTGATAACTTGGTTGGGGTAAGGAATTATGACTTTAAAAATGTCTAAAACTATTCACAAAGGGACACTTGCTTCCTATTTATAAAAAGTTCACTTTTCCTTCCTCCTGCACACACTTGGTTGTCATAGTAAAGCACCTGCTGCTCACTATTGAGGGAACTAACAGTTTTATTGTTAGCTCAACAAGGACCCATTACAGGCCGGAACTCTCAGTCCAGCATTACATTCCTCTGTCTGCTTCCCTGTGGCCACTGATCCCAGCTCCACTAGATTGCAGAAAATGCTAGCCCACCTGGCTGCCACCAGCCACGCCTGGCTTATCTTCCTCCCAGTCTCCCTGACTGACATTCTGCCACAGTCCTCCCTGACTGGCACACACACATGGAGACCTCCCAAGGCAAGGTTAGATGAAGATTTGGCACTATGCGGTCTTCAAGAGAGGCCTGCTGCAGATGGCAGCCTCTCCCCTTTTCTGTCCCTGCTCTGTTCTGAGCTACTCACTATCTCCCCTTGCTCCTTCCCGCTGCCTCTCTGGCATGGATCCTTCCACCACCTTCTGTGTCAGGATCCCTCTAGACCAGCTTTCCTGAGCACCCGGTCCGAGGTAGAACCCCTACCCCCTCCCCGGTAGGGGTCCCTCAAAGGCCACAACAGCTTCTCCATCTTCCACCAGACTCCCCCTGCTGGCATGACCCATGTCCTTTTATGGGGTGGTCCCAGTGCCCTGCCAGCCCACCACTGGAGATTGGCTGGGGCCCCTTAAATCATCATGGCAGCTCCTCCTAAGTCCCACCCTCTAGTTCTAGAAGATTCTCCAAACTTCCAGACACCAGTAGGAGGCACCAGAGAGCTGCCAGGATGAGTCATCCGGCCCTGGCCTCTAGTAACCCTGACCCAATTTAATGACTCACTTTATTCCTGGCCAGAATTATGCTTTTTCCTACTCTCACACTAGCAGCACACACTAGAAGGTGCCACACCTGTACAGTGAGGTGACGTAACGCTGTAGTGAAGAAAACACAGTACAGTGAGGTGATGTAATGCAGTAATGAGGTGAACAGAGTACAGTGAGGTGACATAACACTGTAGTAGAAATGTAAGATTTCCGGAAATTTTGAAGCCATAGGGAAAAAAACGTTTTGGAAAAATTAAATAAAAGATCAGTTTGGGGTAGTTTTACAGGTTGAAAGTTATTTTGTAACAGCAGTGTACATAAAAGTATTATGCTTAAAATAAAAGTACAGCTTATGCAGTATATAAACTAAACTTGATTTTTTAAAAATTTTTTTATTATTATTATTGTAACTGAAATAACAAGGACTGTATATGATAAGAACATTTCAACTATACATGGGAACATATACCCCCCCCCCCCCCCTTTTCCCTTATAATAATGTAAAAGCTTCCTGCCAATATGCATTTTCAGTTACTGACAATGCTGACCCAGAAGCATATATTGCTCTTGCAATGACTTGATCAATTTTCTCCTGATTTCAGGTGTCATTTTCTCTATAAATGAAGGAATTGGGTATTCTTTGTGAGTCTGCGGTTTGTAACACTTTTTTTTTTCTTTCATCTTTACCACTCAGTTAACTTCCTCAGGAGATCACTTTCAGCTTATCACTTATTGTAAATCTCAACCTTAGTCGCATCATTGCAGGCCTGTACTGGCCATCGGGACTACCGGGAGTTTCCCGGTGGGCCGATGGCTCAGTGGGCCGGCCTCATCCTCACAGGCAGGGGCGTATCATGGAATTGGTGGGCCCGTGTGCAAGCCCACCCCGGCTGTCAACCAGGGAGAGATCCCCCATGGGTGCAGTGTGGTTCAGAGCACAGTGGGCCCCCCACCCCTCAGGGCCCGTGTTCAGTGAACATCTTGCACCCATGGATGATACACCACTGCTCACAGGGTTCCCCGCGATTTACCCGTCAATCACCGCCAGTCAGCTGACGCCTGACGGGTAGATCGCGGATTCAACTGCAGAGAAGCGCAGGGAGCGGCTGTGTGTGAAGTTCTCATTCATGTCAGGACATGCTGCTCCCTGGTGGCCCCGCTCCTCCTCTCTCCTCGTCCATTCCATGGGCCCTGATGTACCCTTATGTGCCCCCATGTGCCCTGATGTACCCCCATGTGCCCTGATGTACCCCCATGTACCCTTATGTGCCCTGATGTGTCCCCATGTGCCCTGATGTGCCTCCATGTGCCCTGATGTACCCCCATGTGCCCTGATGCACCCCAATGTGCCCTGATGTACCCCCATGTGCCCTGATGTACCCCCATGTGCCCTGATGTGCCCTAATGTGCCCTGATGTGTCCAATGTGCCCTGATGTACCCCCATGTGCCCTGATGTGCCCCCATGTACCCCCATGTGCCCTAATGTGCCCTGATGTGCTCCATGTGCCATGATGTGCCCCCATGTGCCCTGATGTGGCCTGATGTGCCCTAATGTGTCCTGATGTGCCATGATGTGCCTGATGTGCTCCATGTTCCCCAATGTGCCATGATGTGCCCTAATGTGCCCTGATGTGCCCTAATGTGCCATGGTGTGCCCTAATGTGGCCTGGTGTGCCCTAATGTGCCCGATGTGCCATGATGTGCCCTAATGTGCCTGATGTGCCATGATGTGGCCTGATGGGCCCTAATGTGCCATGATGTGCCCTAATGTGCCTGATGTGCCATGATGTGCCCTGACATGCCCTAATGGGCCCTAATGTACCCTGATTTGCCCTGATGTGCCCTAATATACTCTGATGTGCCCTGACATACCCTAATGTGCCTGGTGTGCCCTAATGTGTCCTGGTGTTCCCCCATGTGCCCTAATGTGTCTGATGTGCCCTGATCTGCTCCATGTGCCCTGATGGGCCCTGATGTGCTCCATGTGCCCTGATGTACTGTACCCTGATGTACTGTACCCTGATGTACTGTACCCTGATGTGCTGTACCCTGATGTGATGTGTGCTGTGCCCTGATGTGCGCTGTACTCCGATGTGCGCTGTGCTCTGTACCCTGATGTGCTGTGCCCTGTTGTGCTGTGCCCTGTTGTGCTGTGCCCTGATGTGTCCTGTGCCCTTTGCCCTGATGTGCACTGTACCCTGATGTGCCCTGCGCCGGTATGGATGAAGTCCAGGGCCAAATTTTTGTCCCAGTCCAGCCCTGCATCATTGTGGTATTTACTTGATTTATTTATAAATTATATGTAATTTTAATACAATTTTCACAGTGTGCGACAAAAGAAAGCCATGAACCCAAAAAGGGTGAATGCACATCTTACTTCGTGTCTTCCCTGTCCTCCCTCCCCCTCTCTTTCCCCTTCCACTCATTCCCCCATTTGTACATTCATACTCTAAGTGTCAGGGGTTTGTCCCTACTTCCACCAGCTTCCTGCTCCTCATCATGTCGTCATTCATCCTTCCTACATCTCTTTTGTTCCTGGTATTCAGACAACATGCCGTCTCAAGGGGGGTAGCCCCTGCTGGCCGACCAAGGGTCCCATCTTTCTTACTTCAAGATGCTGCTGGTGAAGAAACACTTTGTGATGATCCAGAAGCAGCAGAAAGAGTGTTTCTGGAAGGAGCTACTCTCACTTTCATTATGGTCCTTATAATTTCATTCCATGAAGTATTTTTTAATGTCTTTAGGGCAGTAGTCACCATCCAGTGGTCTATGAGAAAATTTTAGTGGACTCCAGGAGTTCTGCTGTAAGTCAAAATTGTGGCAGATGTATACTGATCAATGTTGTTTCCAGCATTGCTCTCAATGTGCCCTGGCAGTCTATACTGTCAGCGCGCATTGATACCCAATGCCTCCTCTGTAGTTCCCACTCCTGTAAACTCAGAGGGAGGCACCGGGAGTAGTGCAGAGAGCAGGAGGTGAAGAAGGAGGGGACTTCCAATGGCAGTGCTGATCAGAGACTGTAGGAGTGAGCACAGTTTCAATTATAAGTCTGTGTAAGGCAGCAGTGTGATGCAGAGTGTGGTGGGGGCAGAGAGCCGGAGCATTGTGTATGAGGCAGCAGGGGAATCCAGAGGAAACGGCAGAGAGCATTGTGTGTATACGGCATGTAAAATTCATGTTAGTGGTCCCTGGGATTCAAAATTGTGCGTTTAGAGGTCCATGAGGTCTGAAAGGTTGGTGACCACTGCTTTAGGGGACCTCTGGCATGCCAGGATGTGTTTTGTCATCCTTGTAGCATTTGGAAAAGAATATTTCTTCTCACAATATTTGCAAATTGCAGCTTTGCTCTTAGCAGAAATTGCACTGTGGAAATGTTTTCAAACTCTAGATGGACTTTTTACTGAGAGAAGGAAAAGAAAAAAACTATTTGCTGACCAGACTATAGGTAGCCGTTATGCTGTGAGAGGACAGAAACTATCATCTACTACAGGGGTAGGCACTTTTATTTTTTTAGAGAACTATAAAGCCCCCAAAGGTTGGTAGGGGCTAGGGCAGTGTACAGAGGTCAGTAGTAGGTAGGGCAGTGTAAAGAGGTCAGAAAGATGTAGGCCAGTGTACAGAGGTCAGTAGCATATAGGGTAGTGTACAGTGATCAGTAGGATATAGGGCAGTGTACAGAGGTCAGTAGAATATAGGACAGTGCACAGAGGACAGTAGTTGGTAGGGCAGTGTACAGAGGTCAGTAGTAGGCAGGGCAGTGTAAAGAGGTCAGTAAGATGTAGGCCAGTGTACAGAGGTCAGTAGGGCAGATGACAGGAGTGAGCAAGGGAGAGACTAGCAAGGCAGAGAACAGGGCGTCTACCAGGCAAAAGACAAGGGATCAACTGGTTAACAGGGCAAAGGACAGGGGGTCAACAAGGCAGTGTAAAAGGGGGGTCAGGAAGGCACAGTGCACAGGGGTCAGGAAAGCCTGGTACAGGAGGGTCTGGAGCGCACAGTGCAGGGGGGTCTGGAGGGCAAGGTACAGAAGGGTCTGGAGGGCAAGCTACAAGGGGGTCTGGAGGGCACAGCCCAGGGAGATCTGGAGGGCACGGTACAGTGGGATTAGGAAGGTGGAGTACAGAAAGGTCAGAGGGGCCTGGTACAGGTGGGTCTGGAGTGCATGGCGCAGGGGGGACTGGTGGGCACAGTGCAGAGAGGTCTGGAGGGCACAGCACAGGGGGGTCTGGAAGCACAGAGCAGGGGTGGTCAGGAGGAAATGGTGGGGGGGTCTGGTGGGCACAGTGCAGAGGGGTCTGTAGGACACAGCATTAGAGGGGTCTGGAAGGCACAGTACAGAGGGATCAAGAGGGCCTGGTACAGGGGGGTCTAGAGGGCACGGTGCAGGGGGGTCTGGAGGGCACAGTACTGGAGGGTCAGGAGGGCTGCTGTGACACAGCAACCTGTTCTAGTGCTCTGATCCCTGCTGATCCCCCTCTCTGGTCACATGATGTCACCCACTTGAAAGAAATGGAAAGGAGGGCTGACAGGGATCAGCGCTCTGCACTCAGGACTGCAAGAGCCCAAACAAGCCAAAAGCTAATCTGCACATGAAAGGAGCATGCTACGGGGTGGGGAATGCCTCTGCCTAGAACTGGCTATGCTTCCCAGCTTGAGAGCTTAGGCAGTAAGACACCTTAGCTCTTTTTTCTTTCTCTGGCAACTCTGCCAATCGATGTGTGTGGGTGGGGGGGAGGGGCACTTGCGGCAGGAACTCGAAGGTGATCTACCTGTCACCTGCCCGCGGATGACAGGTAGAGCAAGATCGACAGGTTGCCAATCCCTGATGCACTGTATCCAAACAATCACCCAACTGTAGGAGGTACAAGATGGAGCCCTCAAGCAAACTAAACTGGTGCATTTCCCCTGTAGTGCCCCCTAGTGGCAGAAATGCATATTTTTCTTGTTTGAGAACTGGATTGAGAAGTACAGTGTTACTTGAATTTACATAAAGAATTAGAAATCTTTTAATAAGGTGTTCATGTTATATAGTTTGTATACAATGCCATAGATATATTACTTATCACTGTAAAAGAAAATATTCTACACTCCTTTTTTTTACAAAATGTTCAGTTTTTTATTTTCCAGGCCTTCCCATATCTACACTATAGTGAGGTGAACACAATACAGTGATGGAATGTAATGTTGTAGTGAGGTGACTATAGAACAGTGAGGTGAAGTAACACTGCAGTGAGGGGAACACATTACAGCGAGGTAACGTAATGCTGCCTTGAGGTGAAAACAGTACGATGATGTAATGATGTAATGCAGTAAGGAGGGGAAAAGAGTACAGTGAGGTGACGTAACGCAGTAGTGAGGTGAACACAGTACAGTGAGGTGACATAACACAGTAGTGAGGTGAGCACTGTACAGTAAGGTGATGTAACACAGTAGTGAGGTGAACACAGTACAGTGAGGTGACGTAACACACTAGTGAGGTGATCACAGTACAGTGAGATGATGTAACACAGTAGTGAGGTGAGCACAGCACACTGAGGTGACGTAACACAGTAGTGAGGTGAACACAGTACAGTGAGGTGACGTAACACAGTAGTGAGGTGAGCACTGTACAGTGAGGTGACGTAACACAGTAGTGAGGTGAACACAGTACAGTGAGATGACGTAACACAGTAGTGAGGTGAACACAGTACAGTGAGATGACGTAACACAGTAGTGAGGTGAACACAGTACAGTGAGATGACGTAACACAGTAGTGAGGTGAGCACGGTACAGTGAGGTGATGTAACACAGTAGTGAGGTAAACACAGTACAGTGAGGTGAAGTAACACAGTAGTGAGGTGAACACAGTACAGTGAGGTGACGTAACAGAGTAGTGAGGTGAACACAGTACAGGGAGATGACGTAACTCAGTAGTGAGGTGAACACAGTACAGTGAGGTGAAGTAACACAGTAGTGAGGTGAACACAGTACAGTGAGATGAAGTAACACAGTAGTGAGGTGAAGTAACACAGTAGTGAGGTGAACACAGTACAGTGAGATGAAGTAACACAGTAGTGAGGTGAACACAGTACAGTGAGGTTAAGTCAGGGCCGGCTCTACCACTAGGCGGAGTAGGCGGCCGCCTAGGGCGCACTGCCACCTAGGGGCGCCTGGCCACTGTTGATCTGTCACTGGTTGCTCCGCATTGATGCATGTAAAGACTGACACTGTCTGACTGAGATAATGGGATTGTATTATCACATGCCATTTGCAAATTTATATAGAAATAGTGACTGATCGGCCAAATACCCCCCCCCCTCCGCCCCCACTCCCTGTGAGGCTGTATTTGATGGGCACAGGTGAAGCTGTATTTGATGGGCACAGGTGAGGCTGTATTGATTGGCAATGGAGAAGCTGTATATGATGGGCACAGGTGAGGCTGTATTTGATGGGCGCTGGTGAGGCTGCATTTGATTGGCGCTGATCAGGCTGCAATTCATTGGCGCTGATCAGGCTGGGCAGGGAAAAGCGGATGGAGTCAGGGGTGGAGCCAAGGGGGGGCGGCAAAATGAGGTTTCGCCTAGGGTGTCAAAAATCCTTGCACCAGCCCTGGGTGAAGTAACACAGTAGTGAGGTGATCACAGTACAGTAAGGTGAGGTAACACAGTAGTGAGGTGAGCACGGTACAGTGAGGTGACGTAACACAGTATTGAGGTGAACACAGTACAGTGAGGTGAAGTAACATAGTAGTGAGGTGAACACAGTACAGTGAGGTGACGTAACACAGTAGTGAGGTGAACACAGTACAGTGAGGTAACGTAACACAGTAGTGAGGTGAGCACAGTACAATGAGGTGACGTAACACAGCAGTGAGGTGAACATGTTACAGTGAGGTGAAATAACACAGTAGTGAGGTAAACACAGTACAGTGAGGTGACGTAACACCGTAGTGAGGTGAACACAGTACAGTGAGGTAATATAATGCTGTAATGAGGTGAGCACCGTACAGTGAAATTACGTAATGCAGTAGTGAGGTGAACACAGTACAGTGAAATGAAGTAATGCTGTAATGAGGTGAACACAGTACAGTGAAATGACATAATGCTGTAATGAGGTGAACATTGTACAGTGAAATTACGTAATGCTGTAATGAGGTGAACACTGTACAGTGAGGTAATATAATGCAGTAGTGAGGTGAACACTGTACAGTGAAATGACGTAATGCTGCAGTGAGGTGAACACCGTACAGTGAAATGACGTAATGCTGTAATGAGGTGAACAAAATACAGTGAAATGATGTAATGCTGTAGTGAAGTGAACACTGTACAGTGAAATGATGTAGTGAGGTGAACACCGTACAGTGAGGTAATATAATGCAGTAGTGAGGTGAACACTGTACAGTGAAATGATGTAATGCTGTAGTGAGGTGAACACCGTACAGTGAGGTAATATAATGCAGTAGTGAGGTGAACACAGTACAGTGAAATGATGTAATGCTGTAGTGAGGTGAACACCGTACAGTGAGGTAATATAATGCAGTAGTGAGGTGAACACTGTACAGTGAAATGATGTAATGCTGTAGTGAAATGAACACTGTACAGTGAAATGATGTAATGCTGTAGTGAGGTGAACACTGTACAGTGAAATGACGTAATGCTGTAGTGAGGTGAACACAGTACAGTGAAATGATGTAATGATGTAGTGAGGTGAACACCATACAGTGAAATGATGTAATGCTGTAGTGAACTGAATACTATACAGTGAAATGACGTAATGCTGTAGTGAGGTGAACACTGTACAGTGAAATTACGTAATGCTGTAGTGTGGTGAACACAGTACAGTGAGGTAATATAATGCACTAGTGAGGTGAACACTGTACAGTGAAATGCCGTAATGCTGTAGTGAGGTGAACACTGTACAGTGAAATTATGTAATGCTGTAGTGAGGTGAACACAGTACAGTGAGGTAATATAATGCAGTAGTGAGGTGAACACTGTACAGTGAAATGCCGTAATGCTGTAGTGAGGTGAACACCGTACAGTGAAATGATGTAATGCTCTAATGAGGTGAACAAAATACAGTGAAATGACGTAATGCTGTAATGAGGTGAACACTGTACAGTGAAATGACGTAATGCTGCAAACACTGTACAGTGAAATGACGTAATGCTGTAGTGAGGTGAACACAGTACAGTCAAATTATGTAATACTGTAGTGAGGTGAACACTGTACAGTGAGATAATATAATGCTGTAATGAGGTGAACACCGTACAGTGAAATAATGTAATGCTGTAGTGAGGTGAACACAGTACAGTGAAATGATGTAATGCTGTAATGAGGTGAACACAGTACAGTGAAATGATGTAATGCTGTAGTGAGGTGAACACCGTACAGTGAGGTAATATAATGCAGTAGTGAGGTGAACACTGTACAGTGAAATGATGTAATGCTGTAGTGAGGTGAACACTGTACAGTGAAATGACGTAATGCTGTAGTGAAGTGAACACTGTACAGTGAATTGATGTAGTGAGGTGAACACCGTACAGTGAAATGATGTAATGCTGTAGTGAAATGAACACTGTACAGTGAAATGCTGTAGTGAGGTGAACACCGTACAGTGAAATGATGTAATGCTGTAGTGAGGTGAACACCGTACAGTCAGGTAATATAATGCAGTAGTGAGGTGAACACTGTACAGTGAAATGATGAAATGCTATAGTGAGGTGAACAAAGTACAGTGAGGTAATATAATGCAGTAGTGAGGTGAACACTGTACAGTGAAATGATGTAATGCTGTAGTGAAATGAACACTGTACAGTGAAATGATGTAATGCTGTAGTGAGGTGAACACCGTACAGTGAGGTAATATAATGCAGTAGTGAGGTGAACACTGTACAGTGAAAGGATGTAATGCTGTAGTGAGGTGAACACCATACAGTGAGGTAATATAATGCAGTAGTGAGGTGAACACAGTACAGTGAAATGATGTAATGCTGTAATGAGGTGAACACTGTACAATGAAATGATGTAATGCTGTAGTGAGGTGAACACCGTACAGTGAGGTAATATAATGCAGTAGTGAGGCTAACACTGTACAGTGAAATGATGTAATGCTGTAGTGAAATTAACACTGTACAGTGAAATGACGTAATGCTGTAGTGAGGTGAACACTGTACAGTGAAATGATGTAATGCTGTAGTGAGGTGAACACCGTACAGTGAAATGACGTAATGCTGTAGTGAAGTGAACACTGTACAGTGAAATGATGTAATGCTGTAGTGAGGTGAACACTGTACAGTGAAATGATGTAATGCTGTATTGAAATGAACACTGTACAGTGAATTGCTGTAGTGAGGTGAACACCGTACAGTGAAATGATGTAATGCTGTAGTGAGGTGAACACTGTACAGTGAATTGCTGTAGTGAGGTGAACACGGTACAGTGAAATAATGTAATGCTGTAGTGAGGTGAACACCGTACAGTGAGGTAATGTAATGCAGTAGTGAGGTGAACACAGTACAGTGAAATGATGTAATGCTGTAGTGAGGTGAACACTGTACAGTGAAATGATGTAATGCTGTAGTGAGGTGAACACTGTACAGTGAAATGACGTAATGCTGTAATGAGGTGAACACCGTACAGTGAAATGACGTAATGCTGTAGTGAAGTGAACACTGTACAGTGAAATGACGTAATGCTGTAATGAGGTGAACACTGTACAGTGAAATGATGTAATGCTGTAGTGAAATGAACACTGTACAGTGAATTGCTGTAGTGAGGTGAACACCGTACAGTGAATTGATGTAATGCTGTAGTGAGGTGAACAAAATGCAGTGAGGTAATATAATGCAGTAGTGAGGTGAACACTGTACAGTGAAATGATGTAATGCTGTAGTGAGGTGAACACCGTACAGTGAGGTAATATAATGCAGTAGTGAGGTGAACACAGTACAGTGACATGATGTAATGCTGTAATGATGTGAACACTGTACAGTGAAATGATGTAATGCTGTAGTGAGGTGAACACCGTACAGTGAGGTAATATAATGCAGTAGTGAGGTGAACACTGTACAGTGAAATGATGTAATGCTGTAGTGAGGTGAACACTGTACAGTGAAATGACGTAATGCTGTAGTGAAGTGAACACTGTACAGTGAATTGATGTAGTGAGGTGAACACCGTACAGTGAAATGATGTAATGCTGTAGTGAAATGAACACTGTACAGTGAAATGCTGTAGTGAGGTGAACACCGTACAGTGAAATGATGTAATGCTGTAGTGAGGTGAACACCGTACAGTGAGGTAATATAATGCAGTAGTGAGGTGAACACTGTACAGTGAAATGATGTAATGCTATAGTGAGGTAAACAAAGTACAGTGAGGTAATATAATGCAGTAGTGAGGTGAACACTGTACAGTGAAATGATGTAATGCTGTAATGAAATGAACACTGTACAGTGAAATGATGTAATGCTGTAGTGAGGTGAACACCGTACAGTGAGGTAATATAATGCAGTAGTGAGGTGAACACTGTACAGTGAAAGGATGTAATGCTGTAGTGAGGTGAACACCATACAGTGAGTAATATAATGCAGTAGTGAGGTGAACACAGTACAGTGAAATGATGTAATGCTGTAATGAGGTGAACACTGTACAATGAAATGATGTAATGCTGTAGTGAGGTGAACACCGTACAGTGAGGTAATATAATGCAGTAGTGAGGTGAACACTGTACAGTGAAATGATGTAATGCTGTAGTGAAATTAACACTGTACAGTGAAATGACGTAATGCTGTAGTGAGGTGAACACTGTACAGTGAAATGATGTAATGCTGTAGTGAGGTGAACACCGTACAGTGAAATGACGTAATGCTGTAGTGAAGTGAACACTGTACAGTGAAATGACGTAATGCTGTAGTGAGGTGAACACTGTACAGTGAAATGATGTAATGCTGTATTGAAATGAACACTGTACAGTGAATTGCTGTAGTGAGGTGAACACCGTACAGTGAAATGATGTAATGCTGTAGTGAGGTGAACACTGTACAGTGAATTGCTGTAGTGAGGTGAACACGGTACAGTGAAATAATGTAATGCTGTAGTGAGGTGAACACCGTACAGTGAGGTAATGTAATGCAGTAGTGAGGTGAACACAGTACAGTGAAATGACGTAATGCTGTAGTGAAGTGAACACTGTACAGTGAAATGACGTAATGCTGTAGTGAGGTGAACACTGTACAGTGAAATGATGTAATGCTGTAGTGAGGTGAACACTGTACAGTGAAATGACGTAATGCTGTAATGAGGTGAACACTGTACAGTGAAATGATGTAATGCTGTAATGAGGTGAACACCGTACAGTGAAATGACGTAATGCTGTAGTGAAGTGAACACTGTACAGTGAAATGACGTAATGCTGTAGTGAGGTGAACACTGTACAGTGAAATGATGTAATGCTGTAATGAGGTGAACACCATACAGTGAAATGACGTAATGCTGTAGTGAAGTGAACACTGTACAGTGAAATGACGTAATGCTGTAATGAGGTGAACACTGTACAGTGAAATGATGTAATGCTGTAGTGAAATGAACACTGTACAGTGAATTGCTGTAGTGAGGTGAACACCGTACAGTGAAATTATGTAATGCTGTAGTGAGGTGAACAAAATACAGTGAGGTAATATAATGCAGTAGTGAGGTGAACACTGTACAGTGAAATGATGTAATGCTCTAGTGAGGTGAACACCGTACAGTGAGGTAATATAATGCAGTAGTGAGGTGAACACTGTACAGTGAAATGATGTAATGCTGTAGTGAGGTGAACACCGTACAGTGAGGTAATGTAATGCAGTAGTGAGGTGAACACCGTACAGTGAAATGACGTAATGCTGTAGTGAGGTGAACACCGTACAGTGAAATGACGTAATGCTGTAGTGAGGTGAACACCGTACAGTGAAATGACGTAATGCTGTAATGAGGTGAACACCGTACAGTGAAATGACGTAATGCTGTAATGAGGTGAACACTGTACAGTGAAATGACGTAATGCTGTAGTGAGGTGAACACTGTACAGTGAAATGACGTAATGCTGTAGTGAGGTGAACACCGTACAGTGAAATGACGTAATGCTGTAATGAGGTGAACACTGTACAGTGAAATGATGTAATGCTTTAATGAGGTGAACACCGTACAGTGAAATGACGTAATGCTGTAGTGAGGTGAACACTGTACAGTGAAATGACGTAATGCTGTAATAAGGTGAACACTGTACAGTGAAATGATGTAATGCTTTAATGAGGTGAACACCGTACAGTGAAATGACGTAATGCTGTAGTGAGGTGAACACCGTACAGTGAAATGACGTAATGCTGTAGTGAGGTGAACACCGTACAGTGAGGTAATATAATGCAGTAGTGAGGTGAACACTGTACAGTGAAATGATGTAATGGTGTAGTGAGGTGAACACCGTACAGTGAGGTTAATATAATGCAGTAGTGAGGTGAACACTGTACAGTGAAATTATGTAATGCTGTAGTGAGGTGAACACTGTGCAGTGAAATGACGTAATGCTGTAGTGAGGTGAACACCGTACAGTGAAATGACGTAATGCTGTAGTGAAGTGAACACTGTACAGTGAAATGATGTAATGCTGCAGTGAAGTGAACACTGTACAGTGAAATGATGTAATGCTGTAGTGAAGTGAACACTGTACAGTTAAATGATGTAATGCTGTAGTGAAGTGAACACTGTACAGTGAAATGACGTAATGCTGTAATGAGGTGAACACTGTACAGTGAAATGATGTAATGCTTTAATGAGGTGAACACCGTACAGTGAAATGACGTAATGCTGTATTGAGGTGAACACCGTACAGTGAAATGACGTAATGCTGTAGTGAGGTGAACACCGTACAGTGAAATGACGTAATGCTGTAGTGAGGTGAACACTGTACAGTGAAATGATGTAATGCTTTAATGAGGTGAACACCGTACAGTGAAATGACGTAATGCTGTAATGAGGTGAACACTGTACAGTGAAATGACGTAATGCTGTAGTGAGGTGAACACTGTACAGTGAAATGACGTAATGCTGTAGTGAGGTGAACATCGTACAGTGAAATGACGTAATGCTGTAATGAGGTGAACACTGTACAGTGAAATGATGTAATGCTTTAATGAGGTGAACACCGTACAGTGAAATGACGTAATGCTGTAGTGAGGTGAACACTGTACAGTGAAATGACGTAATGCTGTAATGAGGTGAACACTGTACAGTGAAATGATGTAATGCTTTAATGAGGTGAACACCGTACAGTGAAATGACGTAATGCTGTAGTGAGGTGAACACCGTACAGTGAAATGACGTAATGCTATAGTGAGGTGAACACCGTACAGTGAGGTAATATAGTGCAGTAGTGAGGTGAACACTGTACAGTGAAATGATGTAATGCTGTAGTGAGGTGAACACCGTACAGTGAGGTAATATAATGCAGTAGTGAGGTGAACACTGTACAGTGAAATGATGTAATGCTGTAGTGAGGTGAACACTGTACAGTGAAATGACGTAATGCTGTAGTGAGGTGAACACCGTACAGTGAAATGACGTAATGCTGTAGTGAAGTGAACACTGTACAGTGAAATGATGTAATGCTGTAGTGAAGTGAACACCGTACAGTGAAATTACGTAATGCTGTAATGAGGTGAACACTGTACAGTGAAATGACGTAATGCTGTAGTGAGGTGAACACTGTGCAGTGAAATGACGTAATGCTGTAGTGAGGTGAACACCGTACAGTGAAATGACGTAATGCTGTAATGAGGTGAACACTGTACAGTGAAATGACGTAATGCTGTAGTGAAGTGAACACTGTACAGTGAAATGACGTAATGCTGTAATGAGGTGAACACTGTACAGTGAAATGATGTAATGCTTTAATGAGGTGAACACTGTACAGTGAAATGACGTAATGCTGTAGTGAGGTGAACACTGTACAGTGAAATGATGTAATGCTGTAGTGAGGTGAACACAGTACAGTGAAATGATGTAATGCTGTAGTGAGGTGAACACTGTACAGTGAAATGACGTAATGCTGTAGTGAGGTGAACACCGTACAGTGAAATGACGTAATGCTGTAGTGAGGTGAACACCGTACAGTGAAATGACTTAATGCTGTAGTGAGGTGAACACCGTACAGTGAAATGACATAATGCTGTAGTGAGGTGAACACCGTACAGTGAAATGACGTAATTCTGTAGTGAGGTGAACACTGTACAGTGAAATGATGTAATGCTGTAATGAGGTGAACACCGTACAGTGAAATGACGTAATGCTGTAGTGGGGTGAACACCGTACAGTGAAATGATATAATGCTGTAGTGAGGTGAACACTGTACAGTGAAATGATATAATGCTGTAGTGAGGTGAACACTGTACAGTGAAATGATGTAATGCTGTAGTTAGGTGAACACCGTACAGTGAAATGATATAATGCTGTAGTGAGGTGAACACTGTACAGTGAAATTATATAATGCTATAGTGAGGTGAACACCGTACAGTGAAATGATATAATGCTATAGTGAGGTGAACACCGTACAGTGAAATGATATAATGCTGTAGTGAGGTGAACACTGTACAGTGAAATGATATAATGCTGTAGTGAGGTGAACACCGTACAGTGAAATGATATAATGCTGTAGTGAGGTGAACACCATACAGTGAAATGACGTAATGCTGTAATGAGGTGAACACCGTACAGTGAAATGACGTAATGCTGTAGTGAGGTGAACACCATACAGTGAAATGACGTAATGCTGTAATGAGGTGAACACTGTACAGTGAAATGACGTAATGCTGTAGTGAAGTGAACACTGTACAGTGAAATGACGTAATGCTGTAATGAGGTGAACACTGTACAGTGAAATGATGTAATGCTTTAATGAGGTGAACACTGTACAGTGAAATGACGTAATGCTGTAGTGAGGTGAACACCGTACAGTGAAATGACGTAATGCTGTAGTGAGGTGAACACCGTACAGTGAAATGACTTAATGCTGTAGTGAGGTGAACACCGTACAGTGAAATGACATAATGCTGTAGTGAGGTGAACACCGTACAGTGAAATTACGTAATTCTGTAGTGAGGTGAACACTGTACAGTGAAATGATGTAATGCTGTAATGAGGTGAACACCGTACAGTGAAATGACGTAATGCTGTAGTGGGGTGAACACCGTACAGTGAAATGATATAATGCTGTAGTGAGGTGAACACTGTACAGTGAAATGATATAATGCTGTAGTGAGGTGAACACTGTACAGTGAAATGACGTAATGCTGTAGTGAGGTGAACACCGTACAGTGAAATGACGTAATGCTGTAGTGAGGTGAACACCGTACAGTGAAATGATATAATGCTGTAGTGAGGTGAACACTGTACAGTGAAATGATATAATGCTGTAGTGAGGTGAACACTGTACAGTGAAATGATGTAATGCTGTAGTGAGGTGAACACCGTACAGTGAAATGATATAATGCTGTAGTGAGGTGAACACCGTACAGTGAAATGATATAATGCTGTAGTGAGGTGAACACCGTACAGTGAAATGACGTAATGCTGTAGTGAAGTGAACACTGTACAGTGAAATGA
>BLSH010230345.1:716526-734232 GCA_018402905.1 Glandirana rugosa
TCTGCCGTCCTCCCTCTGTGGCTGCTGAAGACATCCAACTCATTGGTCGGTTACGGGGAGACGGCGTCGTTGCGGTCGTGGCCCCGGTCATTGAAGCACTTGTAGGCCCCGCGCCTCCAGTCTGGCTTCCCTTCTCGATGTTTAACTTTTACCGCTAGGGGTTGCCGCTTGGCGTCCTTAGCGACTACAGCGCCTACCTACCCATGTACGTAGGAAATACAGGTTGCTACGATCCTTAAGGGGAACCACATCCCGCCAGTGTTGGCTGGCTTGCCTGAGGTAGGCCTTAAAAGCACGGGACTGTTTACACAAATCCCGGAAGTCTAGGTCGTTCCGGTCCCACAAGGGGAGAGGTTTCGAGGTTTTTACTCGAATCTCTTTGTGGTGCCCAAAAAGGGCGACGGGTTCCGACCCATCCTGGATCTGAAGGCCCTAAACACATTTGTCAGGGCACGAAAATTCCGGATGGAGTCCGTTCGGTCGGTTGTGACCGCCCTACACCAAGGGGAATTCCTAGCATCGTTGGACATAAAGGATGCATGTACCCATCCATCCGCGACATCAGCGATTCCTGCGGTTCGCCGTTGGGGATCGCCATTTTCAATTTGTAGCTCTTCCCTTCGGTCTGACCTCCGCGCCCCGGATGTTCACGAAGTTACTGGCCCCGGTGCTGGCGTTGCTGCGGCAGAGGGGCATTGGCTGGTTACTCAACCTACAGAAGTCGTCGGTGTCTCCCTCCTGCCGTCTGGAGTACTTGGGTCTCATTCTGGACACAGTCCAAGCGAAGGTGTTTCTACCTCCGACAAAGCTACAGAGCTTACAGTCGGCTGTGCGCACCCTTCTATCATGCCGCCGGTCTTCCTTGTGGTTCTGTATGAGGGTGCTGGGGCTCATGGTCTCGTCATTCGAGGCGATACCTTTCGCCCAGAGTCACACTCGTTTGATCCAAGCCGGAAAACATTGTAGTTTTCTCTTTTAGAATATGTGGATCTCCCTGGGCATAAGGGATTGACCCGAGGGGTCCCCCTTGTGTGACGGAGCAAACGGGAGTAAGCAGGTTCACGGAGGTGCTGGCTCAACTATCCTCCATTCAGCAGACCTTCACTCCCACCTGGTGATTTAGGAAGTATACCTGTGAGGTTTGATATCTCTTGCTTTTTGCACATTTGCACATTTGATTATTTGCACATTTGTTTTTACCTGATTGTCTCAAATATAATTGGCACATCATTAATAAATTTTAAATTTGGTGAAAGTTAGGACAAAAAAACATTTCGGGAAGTATCCCCACTGTTTCAGAATATATGGTTTTAGATCTCAGCACAGAGACATAGCAGCAGCACTCATTGATTCCATCTGACAATAACACAGTTTTCTTTGGAAACACATAATTATAGACAGCGCCATACTCACATCTTTTAGATTTTTTACATATTCAACACCCACGGGTGTTTCAGTGAGGGCAGCAGTCTTGGCTCTTTCAACCTATCACTAATATATATATATACACCTGTGGCAGCGCCATACCACACTTTCTGTATACTTGGTAGAAAATTAAATAGTGTCTGTCTTTTCAGTAATTGTATGAATATTCAAACTATTTAAAAGAGAAGTGCGAGTTTTAAAACAAACAATCATACTCTCTTAGATGGCTGCAGCACCGATCCCAGCTGTAGCTGTCCACCGCCGCCTCTAAGACCGAGGAAAACAAACCAAACAAAGAATGCTGATCGCTCAGTTCTAGGTCTTCAGCCTGCAAAGAGCTGGTAACTGTCAGTCACCTCTACTCTGCCCTTTCAGTGCTCACTGGAGCACTGGGCTGCAGAGGTGGTGGGAGCAGCTCATTCAAGCTCTCAGTGGCTCACTGAGAGGCTGAGCCATCTGCCAGTCCAGGTATCTGAATGGATCCAAATTGTAAAGTGGGATCTTTCCCAAGCCTTGACTGGCTGAGTAAAGACAGCCAACAACGAGCTTTAGCCAGCTGTCAGCTGAAAACGGGTCACAGGAGTGCAGAATGAACTGCGCTCCTGTGATTCATAGAAGTATAGCCAAAATAGCTTTGGCTATACTTCCCCATTAATTAAATACTATAAGTTATTGTAGTCAGATTGTGAAAAAGATGAAAACTGATTTGTTTCCATGGGACACTTTGCACTTCATAATTGCATAAGCCTGAATGTGTTTCATTAAATTGTAGTGTGCACCTGTGCCTCACTTCTGCCTTCTTTTTTTTTTCCCAAAACTTCCGTTGCAAAAACCCCTGGGTTGAATCACCCTGTTGCTTCCTCTACCTCATTTTATTTTAGATTTTTATGGGTCTGGCACTTGCAGCATCCACAGAGAGAAAGCTAGGATCAGAGCTTGGAAATATCTGGTACGGCACCAGAACCAAATGACAGATCAGTAGAAAGCAGGCCTGAAGACAAGCGACATCTCAGACTCATCTTGTTTTTTACCTCTCTAATGCACTGACTGTCTCTTGACTGTCAGCATGTCTATACAATGGCATCACTGGAATATGAATCTTAAGAGTATGGCAGTGGTGCCATTGTTTAACTGTATTGTGAAATGCTTGTCCCTTTACCTGATTAAACAGGACTGACCTGTGGGCAGGGCTACAGCCTCTTGCTAATTATACAGCGTTATATAGCTTTACTCCCTGAGAAATACATCTCTCTGGATATGTTTCTTAATAGACTACAGTGGAGGTTAAGTAGGGGAGTTAATAATTTTATTTCTGAGTGATCAGCATGGATAATTAGATTGCATCAGGGGTGTGCATAATTAGACTGACTTGAGGAATCACAGGCTCAGTATTAAGCATTTCCAAAACACCCACTTAACAACAACTAGGAGATTATACATAGTGATGCTCTGATGAAAAACAAAATTCTTTGGCAGGGTTCAGTTTGTACCTTTAAGGGGGAGGGATGTGGACTTCAGAATACTCTGCGATGCATCAGATACTGAGGACTGTGTAAAGGGGACTTCCCTGCCCCCACTGGGGGAAATATTAGCCCTTTTCTTTTTTAGTAATGAAGAATCTCTTGAAGTTGCAAGTGTTCTGAATAACAGATCCATACCATAGTCAGAATCTTGGATAAACACCAATCATTTACATTTGTAACAGAGATCATAAACAAATGTAAAAATCTATGAAATGTGACTGAACAATAAGGTAGTAATATGTTCATGATCATGGGTTGCCATGTGTACTGTACATGTCATTCTCAAATTATCTTGATCAAATTATCAATTGGACACAAAGCCTAATGAGACGATGATAACATAGAGCTGATGCTGACGGTCAGACGGATGAGGTAATTAATGAAGAAATTCTGGTCAGGCTCAAGAATGAGCAATACATTAGGTATTCTTGTTCATGTCAAACTGAAAATGTTTCCAGATCATTAAGCTGGCTTCATAAAATGCTTGGCCATGATGATTATTAGAAAATATGTATTTACACTGTTGTTAGTCATTTGGTTTGCTTTTGCTGTTTACATATATTTGCATCAAACAACAGAATTATGTTGCATATTTCAAAGGTGTTTATGCTGCAAACTGTACTGAATTATAATATAGGAACACAGAAGACATTTCTTGAAACTAGGTGTTTTTAATGTGCCCATGGCTGTGTGGCATTAATGGGCTGTGTACACAAGGGCATTTAAAGTGATTGATTGTAAACCTGTCTTTTTTTTTTTAAATAACAAACATGTTATATTTACCTGCTCTGTGCAATGGCTTTGCACAGAACAGCCCAAACCTCCTCTTCTCAAGTCTCCCACCAGCGCTCCTGGTTCCTCCCCACTACTGAGTGCCCACCATTGCAAGCCGCTTGCTATGGGGGGCACTCGTGTGAGCTCGCTCCTGAGCCACGCTCAGTGGTTGTCTGCAGCAGGAGCCATTGGGAGCCTGTCTCTGAGCCTATAGAGAGTGAAGAGAGCCTCTGCTCTCGCGCACAGCACTGGATCAAGATAGCTTGTCAGGTAAGTATAAGGGGAGGGGCTGGGGGAGCTGCACAGAGAATACATTAAGGTAAAAGATCTCCAGCCTTTGGAACCAATATTAATGATGAACCTCTGAAAACCTAGATCCTTGGATTAGCGTGAGACGAGTGTAGTGATGTGCATTAGAAATACCTCTGTGCTCCAATTCAGAGAACATCTCTCTAAAACCTGAGATGCTGGCACTCATATAAGTCTACTGAGATTACATCCACTAGCATCTATCTACAAAGAACACCGTGTAGATGTGTGCTGGAATCTCAGCAAATAGGGATATGCCTCATATCCGAATAAACAGTTCCAGAAACGTTTGACTACATCTCTTCTCTTTTGAGCACTGTTAACAGAAAATTCTCACAGTCAACTGGGAAGTTAGATTAAGGCTTTATGGCTTACTTTCCTTCTGTACTGTATATGGCGCCAGCCAGCGTGGCGTCACTGCGTTCCGGATCGTGGCCGCCATTACTTTGGTTTGAAACAGACCGCAAACGTATTTCATTGCTTTTTATCCAAGAAGATGCATGTGAGTGTATTTGTTTTTTTTCTTCAATAAATTGGTCACGAACCTACTACACTATTCGTATTTTCTTTCCTGTATGGGCGATGAGCATTAAAGACCAGGGAGACGTAGCAGTTCGAGGAATCTAGGACCTTAACGGCTAACTGATTGAGCGCGTACCGGCATTTTCATTGCAAGACTCTCCCACACACAGGCCAAAGAGACCTCCGTAATAGGGGTCATCTCAGGAGGGTAAGAGGCAGTTTGTGTGGGTGTCAGTGAAGGTTCTTCTTCCTCTATGGAGACCACTTCTTCCACTGGTTTTGTTGCTTTTCCACTTCACTAAGGATTATACTTGGGACATTTTATTTTGTCTTCATTATTGATTTTTAACCAGCGCTGCACCTGTACTTTTAAATTTGTTTGTGAAGTCTTTGTTCTGACTTTTTGTGCTAGCTGCTCTTATTTTGTTGTGGATCCAGTGCAGTGGCCCTTTGTAACACATATGGGCATCTATATTTATGTATTTATAGCCATCAAACAACATGCTGTATTCTGCCAGTCAGCAGTACAACTAGGTCATCAGAGTATTGAGCAGTACAAGGGCAATGAAAGATGGCAAGCATTTTATACTTTTTTTTTAACACTGCTGTGCTATTCAGGCTAGAATGGCAATAGCATAGGATTACCCTCACTTATGGGCAGACATTGCCAGTTTATCCGGGACCAACATTAGCAAATAAAACAGGTTGTTTAACCTACCCAATCAGTTTTTCGCCCAAGTATGGTGAATCAGACTAATGCATAAAAAAGGGATTTTTGCAAATAACATTGGATGCCTATGGGCACCTTAAAGCCACTTTCAAAAACCTTTTGTTTGCTTACTAGACCTGGAATTCATAAAGACTGGTGCAGACAGATTTTGCACAAGTTTCTTGCATGTGTTCTAAAAGTGGCGCAGCGTGCACCAAATTCATGTACCTATCTAGAACCTGTATTTGAATTTGGTGCATGCCGTCCCATTTTTAGAATGCACACAATACATTTTTACTAAATTTGTCTGCGCCATTGTCTGTGCCTGTACACCAAAAGAGAGTTGACCTTAATTAGCTCCACTTTCATAAGATATGAACTGTCTGTATTTTATTTTGAATTTGGCACATTCATTACGCCAGAGTGTAAAAGTGGTGCATTTTAAAGCACCCAAATTTGGCTCATGAGTCGCTGTCAGTACGAAAGTGTCGCAAATGCTTCACGAATTTGGCGCAACACATTAACAAGAAGGATGAAATCCAGAAAAGTAGCACAGCATCTTTATTGCATTTCCCCCTATGTCTTTCACCATATAAGCCTATGGGAATGCAGCA
This sequence comes from Glandirana rugosa, assembly GCA_018402905.1. Classification (NCBI taxonomy): domain Eukaryota; kingdom Metazoa; phylum Chordata; class Amphibia; order Anura; family Ranidae; genus Glandirana; species Glandirana rugosa. The sequence continues at coordinate 722,403 of BLSH010230345.1, forward strand.
GTAGCTGAAATACAGAGACAACCTCAGCTCAACTTCACCTGCATTGATTTCTGCGTGATCTGTGAAGAATCTCAAACTGATGTCAAAAGCATGCTGCATTTAGGGTCATACTGGAAACCTGGGGCTCACCAAAGGATATGAGAGTTGGGGGCTACCTTACAACGTTGTTTGCAGTTTTCCATTGCCAAGAGAGGGTGTTGATTATTGTTATCTGACCTTGACAATATTGCCCTTTTTAGGTACATGGTTTCATGGTTCAGGCTCATTCAATGAACAATACAATTTTTGGCTAAGATCAAGTGTTGCATCTGTTCTTATCAGTGCCCTATAGGGGTTCATTCTGGCCTTATGGCTGGTTGGCTATAGCATCTCTGCTGGTATGATCGGTGTCCTGAGGGACCTTTCCAATGGGCAAGTAAATGGAATGGGGAGTGCACTATGTAAGATGTAGGTCGGGAGTACTACCCTGGGATGAAGTGTTCTGAGGGACCTGTGATTTGAGCGGTGCTACCTGGTCTGGCCAGGGGTTGGGAAGGCAGAGAGACCGCAGTGTCAAGCACTCCCCTGGAAATGGCACCAAAGAGGAGCTCTCAGTATCACTATGAGTTTGGGACCCCTCTGTAAGAATGAGCATTACACCATGACATCATTTGCATTTTTCTGCACTACGCCTCATGGGCCAAGCCTTTTGGCTGAGACCAGGGACATTTTTGTTACCAGGTCACAGAGCCCAGCCAATACACCTGCACTGGCACTTTTTTGTTTTGCATATTTATTTTTTCTCTCCATGTGTGTGTCAATTTGCACTTATTTATGTTTCCTTTCACTCAGGCTGGAGGGTATGTGTCTTCAGGCCTACCATAAAGTCTAGGGAGAGGATGTATGGCCATTAGTATCTTTCTGCACTGCTTTGGGGGGTCTCTCTTGGGGAGAACTCCTCAACTAGTACTTGGTGGTCTGCTGACCATGAGGAGTGAGGTTCGCCAGGCCTTTTGGCTAGGTGGACCTGAGTGTGCCTTACCCCGTCAATTCCCCCTGAGGAAGGGGGAACGGATGGACTTTTTGTCTTTTTTCAACCTCACCAACTATGTAACTATAGGAAGTCATGTGACCCGGTGATGAAATGCAGAGGGGCTAATTGGATGACATCATCACGTTCAGGAAGCAAAGCTAGATCAGTATCTGTACATTGATACTGCTGTGTGCTGCATTAGAGTGGTTAACCATTCTGTATTTTGGTGCTTGCAAGCACCTGGATAATGTGAGTGACACTTTTTACATGTGGGAGTGAATAAAAGGTTTAAATGATTAAACACCATATAGTGTTTTCTTTAACTGTGGCTGAGTGAAAAAGGAGAAGAGGGAGAGAGCCGGAAGTATTGTCTTAAATGGAAGGCATCCAAAAAACATGAAATGCTCTTACATGAGAGTGGATTGTGGAGGAGGAGGATTGCCAACAGAGGATAACCCAGGGAACCCAGAGGTTTATTATATGTCCATTTAAAGAGGACAGGGGGGTGATTTATTAAAGACATAGACTGTGCAGTTTGCATGTGCAGTTACTCCAGAGCTTAGTAAATGAGGAGACTCTCTGCTGACTTCCGTCATCCAATCATGTGCAAGCAAAAATTGTGTCTTTGTTTTCATTCTCCTTCCATATGATTGCATATTCTTTGCAAAGTCAAGATTCACCTCATTTACTAAGCTTTGGAGCAACTGCACTTGCAAAGTCCACTGTCTATTTGCTTTTAGTAAATCAATCCCTTTGAGTATGTAATGTACAACAGGGCATATAGAGTACAGTGGCCAGCTTTATGTAACAGTCCCCTCATAAATATCATTATCCTATTACCAAAAGTCTCAGTCGTATTCAGCCAACACCTGGCCCCTGTATTAAAGGCTATGACTATTCCCCCTAATGTTCTGTTATTACCAGCACTCCTCATTTTCAGGTCCTCCCATAGTCAGCTCAACTCATATTCAGTCTTATTCACAGTTCTATTTCACCATGCTCTCTGAAGTGCAGCCCTCACCAATTTACGTTATATTTATCAGTCATCGGCGCTTCCAAATGCAACCATCAACTGTCCACCTAAGGTAAAGCTATTATTCCATATTCCATCCGAAGATTCCCATCCTATTGTAAAGCCCTCTTATATTCATTCATCAACATCTCCCCCAATCAGAATATACATTATGCACTTAAACTGCAGAGGTTTGAACCATTCCAGCCCTTATATTCATCCATCAGAGCCTCCCTCACTATCAACAGCCCTCAATATGCAGATATGCAGCCCCCCTCACATGCATCTACAACCAGTCTTGAGTGTACAACCCTGCCCCCACATTTTCATCCATCATCAGATCTCAACGTACATCCCTCCCCTCATTCTTTTATCTATCACCTTTCCTCAATATACATTCCACACATAATAATCCATCACCCCCTGCATTAGATTAGTCATTTAATTTTTATTGTCATCTGGTGTGTCAATATGCGAGGCAAAGTCGTAGACGCACGCTACCTGTCCGGTCTGGATTTTACCAGCCACCATGGCAGAGCTGGTTCCAGTCTGGAGTTTGGGGTCCACTGGAGTCCACCAGAAGGTGGCTTAAATTACCAGGAAGAGAACACACTCGAGCTCTGACCTGGAACTCAGAGAGGGATCTGAGGGAGCTCTGTGTCTGTTTGGACTTTAAAAGAAAAGGTTTGCATTTTGGCTTTTGTTTTGTGGGTGTCGGGGCCAGCCCCACACCGTATAGTGAGGAAACTATACTGTTAGTTTAGCGCCAGGCGGCAAAGATTTATTCTCTGTTTTGTTTGTTTTTAACCACTTGCCGACCATGTAATGTAAATACACTGCCACAAGGTGGATCCATTGTTCTGGGAGGGCGTACTATAACATCCTCCCAGAATCGTGTGCCCCCTGGGGCGCGCACCCGGGAGTATCCGTGACCGTTGGGTCCGTGAGACCCGGCGCATCACGAATCACGGTAAATGGCTCGTAGCATCCGTGCTCACTCATCCAGCCGTGTTCACCCATGCATCCGTGTTCACCCATGCATCCATGCTCACCCATGTATCCGTACTCACCCATCCAACCGCACTCACCCATGCATCCGTGCTCACCCATCCAGCCTCATCTGTGCTCACCCATGCATCCGTGCTCACCCATGCATCTGTGCTCACCCATCCAGCCATGCTCACCCATGCATTCGTGCTCACCCATGCATTTGTGCTCACCCATGTTCACCCATGCATCTGTGCTCACCCATGCATCCGTGCTCACCCATCCATCCATGCCTGCTCACCCATCCATGCATGCTCACCCATGCATCTGTGCTCAGCCATCCCTATCCATGGCTCATCCACCCCCATCCGTGCTCACATATGCCTCATTCAAGCTCATCCATACCACATCAGTTCTCATCTGTGACACATCCATGCCATTACAGTGCCCATCTGTGCCACTACAGCGCCCATCAGTGCCACTACAGTGCCTCACAATAGTGTAATAGGTAGTCAAATTAGATTTGAAATGTATGCTCCTAGAACGCCTGATGGTGCTCCCTGCATGTTGGACCTCTGTATGTGGCCAGGCTGTGTAAAAGTGTCACACATGTGGTGTCGCCATATTCAGAAGGAGTAGCAGAATATATTTTGGGGTGTAATTTTTGCTATGTGCATGCTGTGTGTTAGAAATATTGTATAAATGGACAACTTTGTGTTAAAAAAAAAAAAAAAAAAGTTTTCATTTTCTTTCCACAATTTCCAAAAACTTGTGGAAAAAATGACATGTTCAAAAGACTCATTATGCCTCATAGAATATACGTCGGGGTGTTTGCTTTCCAAAATGGGGTAATTTATTGGGCGTTTCCATTGTCCTGGTGCTCCAGGACCTTCAAAAGTGCAAGAGGTAGTCAGGAAATTATATGTGTAATGTATGCTCCTAGAACGCCTGATGGTGCTCCCTGCATGTGGGGCCTCTGTATGTGGCCAGGCTGTGTAAAAGTCTCACACATGTGGTATCAACATACTCAGGCGGAGTAGGAGAATGTGTTTTGGGATGTAATTTGTGTTATGCAAATGCTGTGTGTGAAAAATAACCTGTTAATATGACAGTTTTGTGAAAAAAAAAACAATCTTCATTTTGCGAAGAATTGTGGGAAAAAATTACAACTTCAAAAAACTCGCCATGCCTCTTACTAAATAACTTTGACTGGGTGTAGAGCACATACAGTGCTACCAATTCCATACATTGGGCCATAGTGCTGCCAATTGTCCCCTGAATGATGAACACATGCAATGTGATTATACTTATGCTTACTCTTTTTTCACAGATCGCATATACTGCATCATGTTCAAATCGCATGGAGAAGCAAATGTGTGTGATTTTTGTTGATGAAAAGCCAGTCACTGCCCTGCTTGACTCTGGTAGTGTAGTAATGTTGGTAAAAAGCAATTGTGCAAATCCTGCAAGGTTGCACCCTAGTACTTTTGGGATCATTTGCATCCATGGGGACACTTGTGACTACCAGACGGGGTGGTTGAGATTGACACCCCTTGGGGCAGTGTGACTCATTCAGTGGGGGTAGTACCTTTACTGCTATATGACACCCTAGTGGGCAGGGATTTTCCCCATTTTTGGAGGTTATGGGAAGGACAGAGAGTCTAGAGGAGAGAGCTCCCCCTGCTGCAGAAGCATGGGAACACTCACCCGACCCTTTTTGCCAAATGGAAGGGGAGACTGATGGCAGGACCGAGGAAGGAGGAGACCCTCTTCCTTTTCCTGTACTGGCTGCGGAGCCGGAGGAGCTGGAAGATAGCTCCCTGCTAGGGGCTAATGACCCAGAAAATGTCTCTGACCCTGACCATGAGAGTGAACAGAATGTAGTACCTGACTTAGAGGTCCGGAGAGAGGACCTCTGTACAGAACAACTACGGAATGTCACTCTCCTTAGAGCCAGAGAAAATGTGAGGGTGATGGATAGGGAACCTGTGGACCCTAATTGGGGGGCGTCTTTTCTCCACATGGCTCTTAAAAATAATTTGTTGTATCAGATGGTTAAACGCGAGGAGAATGAGGTGCAACAGCTAGTGGTTCCAAAACCCTTTCGCAGGATGGTGCTAGATCTAGCCCATGGACATGTAATGGGGGGCATCTGGTTATGGATAAGACCAGGGAGAGAATAACCCAGACATTCTTCTGGTCCTTGTTGCATGCAGATGTCAGGGTTTTGTGAATCATGCCCTGAGTGTCAGATGACGGCCCCGTCACCCCATTTTTGTAGTCCCCTTGTCCCACTTCCTGTAATTGAAGTGCCATTTGAGCGAATTGGCTTGGATCTCGTGGGACAAGTAGTAAAATCTGCCCGGGGACACCAGCACATCCTGGTGATCCTGGACTATGCAACCCACTATCCGGAAGCCATACCCTTGCGGAAAACCTCCGCTAAGACTATCGCCAAGGAGCTGGTCCAGGTGTTTAGTCGGGTGAGGATCCCTAAAGAGGTCTTAACAGATCAGGGCACCCCGTTTATGTCCCATGAAACCAAGGAATTTTGCAGGTTGTTTAAAATCTCCCATCTCCGTACCTCGATCTACCACCCCCAAACGGATGGACTTGTGTAGAGGTTTAATAAAACGATCAAAAGCATGTTAAAAAAGGTAGTGGAGAAAGATGGGAGAGATTGGGGTATGTTGCTGCCGTATCTCATGTTTGCCATACGAGAGGCAGGCATCTACGGGATATATTCCCCCTTTGAACTCTTGTATGGTTAAACATCCCAGGGGCCTGCTAGATGTCACAAAAGAGACATGGGAAGGAGAAGCCACCCCATAAAAGAGCGTCATTGAGCATATTTCCTTGATGCAGGATCGAATCACAGAAGTCCTGCCCCTAGTGCGACAGCATATGGAGTGAGCTCAGGAAGCCCAAAGAAGGGTTTATAATTGGGGTGCCAAAACTTTCAACCCCAGAGACAGAGTACTGGTACTAGTCCCCGTGGTTGAAAGTAAATTCCTAGCAAAGTGGCAGGGTCCCTTTGAGACTAGGGAAGAAGTAGGGGAAGTGAACTAAAAAGTTTACCAGCCAGGGAAAAGGAAACCTGAGCAAATTTACCATGTAAATCTCTTAAAACCATGGAAAGACAGAGAGACTTTAGTGGCAGTGCCCACTCCTCAAGAGGACAGGCTATCCATGACCCCACATCCCCATAACTGAGTCCTTGTCACTAACGCAACAAAATGGCGTTAAGGAATTTATCATTAAAAATAGAGATTTTTTCTCTCCCCTATCCGGACTGACCACCGTACTATATCATGATCATGACCTAATCACAGAACCAGGGGTCCGCGTAAATGTTAAACCTTACCAAATAACGGAGGTGGTGGCAAAGGAAATAGAAACCACGTTGGAGTTATAAGTGATAGAGGAATCCCGCAGCGTCTGGTCGGGCCCTATAGTGCTGGTCCCAAAGCCCGATGGCACTATCAGTTTCTGTAAAGATTTCAGGAAGCTGAATAACGTGTCTAAATTTGACGCATGCCCGATGCCGCGGGTTGACGAACTTGTGGACAGGTTGGGAGGTACCCAGTACATAACAACCCTAGACCTAACTAAGGGCTACTGCCAGATTCCCTTAACGGAGTCAGCAAAAGAAAAGACAGCCTCCAAGGGGTCCTTCCAGTACAAGCGAATGCCGTTTGGTCTGCATGGGGCCCCTGCATCCTTCCAGAGAATGATGGACAAAACATTGAGGCTGCATCGCCCCTATGCAGCCACCTATTTGGATTATGTGGTCATCCACGGTCCAGATTGGGAAACACATCTGCCTGGAGTACAAGCAGTCGTAGATTCTCTGAGGGTAGCAGGTTTAACAGCCAACCCCAAAAAGTGTGCCGTAGGCCTAGAGGAGGCCAAATACCTTGGGTATGTTATTGGTCGGGGACTGATCAAGGCCCAGACCAATAAAATCGAGGCAATCCAAAAATGACCCGAACCGGTGAATAAAAGACAGGTTCATGCCTTTCTGGGGATTACCGGTTATTACAGACAGTTCATCCACGACTTTGCCATCATTGCCATCCCTCTGACCGATCTGACGAAGGGTAGAGGGTCCGGCATGGTTAAGTGGAATCCCGAAGCCGAGAAGGCATTCCAGAAGTTGAAACAGACCCTTTGTGTACAACCAGTGCTCGTGATCCCGGCCTTCACAAAGGAGTTTGTTGTACAGACTGACACCTCTTAGGTGGGACTAGGTGCTGTTCTGTCCCAGATCAGAGACGGTGAAGAGCACCCGGTGGTCTACTTAAGCAGGAAGCTTAACAAGAATGAGAGGAACTATGTAGAGAAGGCGTGCCTGACTACCAAGTGGGCCTTAGAGGCGCTGAAGGCCTTTTAGGTAGGTCGTTTAGGCTAGTCACCGACCATGCCCACCTGCAGTGGATGTGTGACAACAGGGAGAAAAATAGTCGGGTGACTAGGTGGTTCCTGGCCCTACAGCCATTTAAATTCACAGCGGAGCACCGGGCGGGAAGACTCCAGAACAATGGGGATGCCCTCTCCTGGGTCCACTGTATGGTTGGGACAATTGCTCAGTTGCAGGGGCTTGAGCAGAGGGGGAGGATATGTGACAATATGTGAGGCGAAATCGTAGATGGACGCTACCTGCCGCCTCGTATACGTTCATGTGGATGGATTAAGTGGATTTTGCCAGCCACCATAGTAGGGCTGGATCCGGTCCAGAGTTATTGGTCCACTGGAGTCCACCAGCAGGTGGCTTAAATTACCAGGAAGAGAACACAATCAAGCGCTGACCACGAACTCAGAGAGAGGGGGCTCTGTGTCTGTTTGGACTTTAAAAGAAAAGGTTTGCATTTTGGCTTTTGTTTTGTGGGTGTCAGGGTGCCAGCCCCACAACGTATAGTGAGGAAACTATACTATTAGTTTAACGCCGGACGGCAAGGGTTTATTTTCTATTTTTTTTTGTTTTTAACCTACAAACCTTTTTTGCAATAAACCTTGCAAGCCGCCAGATTTTTAAGAAAAATTGCCTGCACGCTGACTATTTTCCTCCGGAAAGTTGATCCCCACGAGCTAATCTCCCACACTGGATAATCTTGCCTCTATTCCCCTAGGTTTGCACTTACCTAATGTGTACAGTAAAGTCTAAATTATGCAGTTTATCATGTGTCCAGGGAGCTTGAGTATCATTCTCACTGGCAATCGCACCCACTGTGGGAGCTGCTGTCTGAGTTGAGGGCCCTCCAGAGGCTCCTCCAGTTGGCCATCTGAGCCTGGCTACATTTACCCATTTAAACATTCAATACAGGTGCAAACAATAGTAGTATAATGTTTCATACTATGTATTCAGAAATATTTGGTTATATATGTACAGCGTGTAGACAGGATGTGGTGACCACTGCAAAAGATGATCGCAACCACCACAAGCAGTGCATGCATGGTCTAATACATACACATTTTATTATACATTTTTTCATACCATAATGAATAAACTAACAGTATGTTGTTTTTTCAGGATAGACAATGACTGTCTCAGTCCTGACATTCAAGGTGCAATTCATGTTGGGGACCGAATACTGGAGATTAATGGCACCCCTATTCTCGGTGTTCCGCTTGATGAGGTGAGTGGTCAATCTTTAACATTTCTGAATCTTTTCTGTCTTGCTGTTCTGCAATACTGGTGACCTTCTCCTATTCCCTTTTTCTCTAGATTGATATCTTAATACAGGAGACCAGTCGTCTCTTGCAGCTGACTATTGAGCATGACCCTCATGAGAACAGTGCCATATCCACTCCATGCACAGAGCCCGGGCTCAGGCGTCAGAAACCAGTCACGTAAGACAGTTTCCTTTGTAGCACAAAGTTTTATGGAAATGTCATTATTATGATAACATTTTAAAATAACCAGAATAACGTGTTATTTATTTTGGTCTGTTTTCTTACCTTGTAACGCTGCTTGAAAAATTGTGTACATATCTATTTAAACTTGATAACTGAGTCTGTATGCAAGTATACCAGTGTTATGCAATTTGTTACCATGCAGTGTTTGAACTATATCCTCAAATGCCATGTTGTAAGGGTTAATCTTTCCAGTTTCCCATCATTAGTTCATTCTTCTTCCTCCCCTTCATTGGAAACGTACCATAAATCAGAAATGGAATTCTTTTCCACTGCTGTGACTGTCGGGGAGCATGGAAAAGACTGTAGCGCTGTCTCAATGACAAGAGCAGCGGTGGTCAACTTGAAAATTATAGAGGGCCTCAAGTGCAGCCCTCAGTACTTCCAGAGGGCTGCACAATAGCAGCACATTTTTGTACATTAAGATGCATTGCATCAAGTTAGGCAGCCCGTGGGCTTACCACCCCAAAATTTTGGTCCCAACTCATTTTTTTCAGCATATCGCAATTCACACTGGAGACTTTGGAGTACAATAACCCCACAGCATTGGTGTTAGACACAATAACCCCCAGCATTGATCTCAGTGAGTGCAATAATAACCCTCAACATTGATGTCAATGGATACAATAATAACCCCCAACATTGGTGTCAGTGCATGCAATAATAACCACTAGCATTGATGTCAGCGAATGACATTACTGTCACTGGACAGTTGTAACCCAAACATTGGTGTCAGTGGACGCAATAATAACCCTCAACTTTGGTATCAGTGAGTGCAATAGTAACCCGCAACACTGATGTCGGTGGACTCAATAATCACCCTCAGCATTGGTGTCAGCGAACACAGTGATAAGCCCCAATGTTGGTAACAATGGATGCAATAATACCCCCAGCACTAGTGTCTGTACTATTAACTCTTCCCGTGGGTCACTGTTATTGAGATTAAATCCCCCCTTCCCCCCTGCATTGCTGATCAGTTACCTGATTACACACTCCTATACACTCTCTCTCTCCCCAGGCCCTGACTTTACTTGTCCTGCAAGGGAGATAACTCTGCCTCACAGTACCGTCTTCCTTTCAGGGCCAGGTGCTGGTACACACACCACTGCCATTTTGCTGCTAACAGGTGCCCAATATTTTGCAGGGCAGCACAGACAACCAGCAGGCCGTGTGTTTGGCACCAGGGGACTTGAAGCATTTTCCACATATAGCACATTCTACATATATTGCACCTGCTTGAAGTCAGAGTCAGTAGGACATTCAGTGGCTTTTATGAAAATAAGTTGTTTAGTTGAGCCTGGTTATAGTTGGAGCTAGAGAAATGCACAGAAGCCCCTTCTCATTACTCACTTCCTGCAACCTATGTTAAAAAGTTACAATACTATTATATACACTGTATATAAATAAAAAAAGTAATTTGTTTTGTTTCGTGAATGCGCACAAAATCACACCACGCATATGCATGTTTTTTTGCTCCATACATATAGGGCAACCCATTCATTTGAATGGCCTGTCCTACTCGTGGCAAACATGGCAAAGTAGCTCATGCACCTTTTTGAGCATTAGGCTTTGGGTGCTTTTTTAACTATGCATTTTTCGTGCAGCATTAGGGATGCCATTAACAGTGAATGACAACACAAATGCAAGTCATGCTTTTCTTTCATTTCGTAAGTGAATGCAGGCTTAGGCTCCATGTATGCTAGCTTAAAAAAACTGCTCCTAGAGGAGTTTAGCATGTTTGCCTGTAGAAGCAACCAATGTTACCCTATGTGTCCATGCATAATAGGTAGTCTAGAGGCATTTTTTAAGCTCTGCATTTATAGGCAGGAAAAAACCCCATCTTTTTTGGGTGTTTGAGAGTGATTTTCTGGCAGAAGAAAAGCTAAACGTTCCTAAACGCTAGTAGAAAAAACACTCAAAATGAGCTTTTTCCCTGCCAAGAGCACTGGCATTGTTTTAAGCCAGTATGCACACAGCCGTAAACTACCTTTCTGGTTCTTAGAGGTTACAAGATAGTGGCTATAAGCTTATAACTCAGTGGAACAGGTCCACTGAGGCTACACTGTATATTCCCTAACATGAGCTCCAACTGCTGGAACTGTGACACAGCTAGGGGCTTGTTGCTCCACATTTTCTAGTTGTGATCAAGGATCCAGGTGTCCTGATTTATGATCACTCCCTGATGAGACATCTTCTCAATGCTGTCAGGGTGTGTATCCCATCATTGTGGAAGTCCCTGGTGCCTCCCACAGTGCAACAGTGGAAAAATCAATGAATGACATAATGCAAATGGAGGACCTTCCCTCATTCCTGAGGAGATAAAACATGCCATGGTTCTACTGGTCCCAGTTCACCTTCACTGACAGATATCATGAACTGCTTGCATTCAGCTCAGTGTGATCAGAATTGCAACGAGATTAGGAAGGGCTGTTCCTTCCACCCCTCCACCTCTTACAAATCCCCCTCCCCTTTTTTTCTTCTCACTTTTGCTCTCTGTTATTCTCCTGTCATATCTCCTGCTCTCTTCCTATTCCACTCTCTTGTGCCCTGTTCAGTTTCTACAAAATATTTAAAACCTTTTTGACAGAAAATGGGATTTCCCCTCCCATCTGCGACAAAGGCCTTTGCTGGCACTTGCATTTAGTTATACATATTTCTCCTACGTTCACTGACAGGCGCAGCTCTTCTTGACTTTGTGGGTTTTATGTTCGTCTTACCAGGAGTTAACTAGGCAGGGAAAGAATTCAGCTGGCCCCTCCCCTGGGGGCCGTCCTCCTTTCCTACATTTAAAACCCCCCCTCACAGAGGACTCTCCAGTTTGTACACAAGCCGTACCAAAAACAGAGCCCAGAGGGGTGGGTGCTGCGTCTGTCAGTGAACTCGGAGAAAAGGATTTTACGGTAAGT
>BLSH010230345.1:738864-757381 GCA_018402905.1 Glandirana rugosa
ATTGATTTTCCGTCCAAAGTAGTTGGGTAGTCGAACATATGTCAAAACCCCCGTTAAAAATCCGTAAAAAGGTTCCGTGGGACCAACTTTTTCCGACGACATCTCATTACACAGTCTGTATCTTTATCGTCTATCAAATTGTTAGTATTATTCTATAAGGTGCTGATCATAAGGTCCTTTACTGGTCTAGTCGTTATCCTTCGTTCTCCAATAGTTCAATAAGTGACAAACTCCTGGTAAGACGAACATAAAACCCACAAAGTCAAGAAGAGCTGCGTCTGTCAGTGAACTCGGAGAAAAGGATTTTACGGTAAGTTATAATAAAATCCCTTTATTGCTACAGTAAGGGTCGACCTGCTGACAGTGAATAACTTGATAACCTCTTGCTTCCTATTGCTGATCTGGTCATTTCCTGGAATACTAGTCGTGGAATATCTTATTATGATTGTTAAACTATCTGCTATTTCTATGTCTGACACATTACTCTACAGCAGCCTTTTTCAACCAGGGTGCCTTGGAAAAATGCCTAAAAATTGCCCCCAAAACTGTATACAAGCTGATGGGTTGATGAAACCTGCCTTTTAGTTACACAAAACCACAGGTTTTCATTGTACACCATTACAACCTTCTAGCTGCCAACCTCCTTACATCATCATCAGTTGATAAGGAGGATGTCAGTTGCCTGCATATCACTCTTGTTTGACCTCTCTTGCCTCTCTCCATCAGCTTTGGGGTCTCATTAGCTAAGTGATGGAGAAAACAGAGGGAGAATAGAAACATTGGAATACTAGTCAGTCCCAGTTTGCAAGTGTATGCTTTGCAATAAATCACATCTTACATTGGGTGTCCTACATGTGTGGATGTTGATGTATTATGTAAAAACTATTAGAAGAGGTTTTACATTTTAGAATAGGGCACCTCAAGACTGTCCATAATTCTGGAGGGTGCCTTGAGATTGTCCATAATTTTAAAGGGTGCCTTGACTGAAAAAAGGTTGTTAAACACTGCTCTACAGTATGTAACATGTCCTGTTATGCTATTTTGGTTTTCCCTTTTATTGTATAGTAGCTGAAAATAAAGAATTTAAAATAAAAGAATAGGTCAACTGCAGGTCAAATGTGTGTCAGTAAACTTTGAAGGATCTCAGAAGCTTCTCATATTAAAGGAGAAGTTCAACTTCATGGTAAAAATAATAAATGTGCATATTTTTGCTGAAAAAAAAGTGCATTTATACTTTTACCAGCAGGAGCCTGGAAAGCATTGCACCGGTTATCAGTAGATTACGGGTGCAATGTGGGCTCCTGCAAACATGCCCTCTAGCTTACATTGCATACCTGTTTACAGGCTTTGTTTGAAAGCCGGAAGACATATCTATGGACTACGAGAGCGCTCATCATCGCCCCCCCCCCCCCCCAGCCCATTTATAATCACAAGCCATCTGCCGCAGTGGAAGATGGTATGTGTAGTTTATTCATTCACATGAAACTGTGAATGAATGACACAGCTGTGTGGGGAAAGCTCCGCACAGCCAGGTTCTTTTCAAAAAGTGACAGCAGGTGTAAGGAGAAGAACCCCTGCCCACTGTCACGGAGTAAGAGTGATCAGAGGGAGAGGCAACAGGAGCTGGAACATGTTACATGTTTCACCCTAAATATGGATATAGTGTGGAACATGTAATATGTTCTGAAGATGAACTTATGCTTTTAATCTCAATTGCAAGCAGAATTTATTTGAAACCAAGCTATTTTTGCCCATTGACACAATTAACACATATTGGGCTCCATTCACAGAAGCAGATTGCATGCGTTTTTTAGGTGTTTTCCCAAACACCGCATGCGATCCTGAAAATGTCAATTCACTACTGCTTTGTGCGGTGTTTACCACATAAAGCAAAAACGCTTGGTAAATACCACATTAAACAGGAGTGACAGTCAATTCACAAAAAAAAAAATAATAATGCATGCATTAAATAAGTAATGGTCCCTGCATGAGATATAGTAAACAACTTGGTTGTTAAGGAGCGGACGGCCGCAGCATTCCCTGCTGACAGCTGAATGTAAAAAAAAAAAAATGGCAGCAATAAAAATTTAAAAATAAATGGCTCTTCGTGTCTGGTATGGATTTTGAGGGGAACCCCCACGCCAATTTATTTTTTAAAAATGGCGTGGGGCCCCCCAAAATCAATACCAGACTCTTATCCGAGCATGCAGCCTGGCAGGTTAGGAAAGAGAGCATCTGCCCCCCAAAGGACATTGTCCCCATGTTGGGAACAAGGGCCACTTCCACGCAACCCTGCCTGGTGGTTGTAGGGGTCTGCCACCAGATCCCGGCCCACTATGTGAATGAGTACATAGTACCCCTACTCATTCACTATAAAAAAAAAGTGTAGTGTGAAAAAAGACAGTTTTTAGTCCTTCATTTAAATTTTTTGTTAAAAATCTCCCTTACACCTTACTCAATCACATGGGGGGCGGGATCTAGTTAAAGGGGGCTTCCATATTTCGATAAGCCCCCTGCCCACAGACCCCCACAACCACCGCAGGGAATCTGCTGACAGCTGAGACTCATAGGTTAAGGACGCGGCAAGTGCATGCACCTTAACATCCATGACAGTTACTGGTTGTTAAGGATGCTCAACAACCAGCTACTGACAGCCTGTGGTAAGGATGCTGACACAGCTACTGCCGGGGGTAAATTACCACAGGCTTTCACTACTGAAAAACCGCATGACTTCATAATATAACTAAATGCTGTATTTTAGTGGTGTTTGTCATAGAGCATATACTGACTGATATATGTAACAGTTCAACAATGTTAGTCTTAACCTAACCCAGTGTCATCTGCTATATGTCCTGTAAATTAAAAAAAAAATAACTTCATATCAAAATGTTTATGAACAGTTATCTGATCACTGGGTATAAAGGCCTCTCGCTTTTTCTCTTTTTTTCTATAAAGACGCAGCTGCAGTATAGACAGATCGCCTGGATCTAGTTGTGTGGGATCCCCATCGTGTTCACGGAGAGACATGTGCCGCTCTGAATCTGTGCGTGGTGTTTCAGGTGCACATCGCATATTCAGGCCCTCAGACCTCATTCCTGGGGAGGTCCTGGGAAGGGGCTGCTTTGGTCAAGCAATTAAAGTGAGTGTCTTTAGACTTGTGTCCTGTGAACGTTTGTCAATGAAGTTTCTTGTAGAATACAATTTCCTATGAAACACAAAAGACCTGCCTGTTTCTAGTACAGTCTTACTTCATCCATTCACAAGGTACCTTAAAATGACATCTTTTAACAGCAACACTATGGGTTTGATTTACCGAAAGCAAAAAGACTGTGCACTTTAAAAAAAGGATAGTTGCACTCTTCAAGAGCAGTTGCTCCAGAGCTTCGTAAATGAGCACAAGCTCTGCTGACTTCTGCCATCCAATCATGTGCAAGCAAAAATGCACATGATTAATTTTCCTTGCATTTAATTGGGTATTCTTTGCAAAGTGAAACCTTACCTCATTTACTAAACTGTGCAACTGCACTTGCAGAGGGAAAGTGCACAGGTTATTTGCCTTTAGTAAATCAACCCCTACATGGCTAAAACTTTGTAGACACATGACCACCATGAGCTTGTTGGATATTCCATTCCAAAAACATGGGTATTAATTTGGAGTTCACCCCCCCCCCCCCTTCCATTTTGTGGTGATAACAGCCTCCAGACTTCTAGACATGCTCTAAGATTTCGGAGTGTGTCTGTGGGAATTTGTGAAATCAAGAAGATCTGGCTTACAATCAGCGTTCCAATTTAGGAGTTGAATTGAGAAAAAACTACAAATGCACTAGCAATAATTTAGAGGCCTGTCTAACAACACACTTCTATGTTATCTGCTTTCCAACATGAAATAAAGACTTAGTGAGTCATTACTAACTACTGGCTTTCTTCTGACAAATCATGACAAATTCATACTGAATATATGTTAATATCATTAACCACTGGGATGCATCTTTAAAGCATTACTGACATTTGCAGATTTTGTTTCCAAATTAGTTGTCCTGTGAAGTGAAGCAGGTGCAATCGCTGCCCAAGCATTTGGTTCCATGGGAGAACTGATAAAACTTTTGGATGTGTCAGTACCTTATCAGAAATAATACACAGACAACAATAGGAAGGAAAATATGAGCTGTATAAAATAATAGTTGTTAGAACTAGCACTGTCTACAGTTTAGATGAAAACCAGAGAATGTGCATGTGTGGGATAAATTCCCATCTGCCCAAGAGCTATATGCAAGACTTGATGGCATCCACCAAATATTCTTGTTGCAGGTTACTCATCGTCAGACTGGCGAGGTTATGGTGATGAAGGAGTTAATTCGGTTTGATGAAGAAACTCAACGAGACTTTTTGAAAGAGGTACGTTTTGTTTTTACATTGCTTTGTGCTACACCAAATGACAAAATACATTTATTATTCCTTTTTGGCTTTTTAGGCTCCTCAATTGAAAGATTAGCCAAAACTTCCATTCTTTCAATGGAGACACCTGTTCCAGGGGAAAATGTATAGGAAGGGAATTTCCCCTCACTGTGGGAGATTTCCTCAAAGGTACACAGATAGTAAAAAATAAACTGGTAAAACTTCAGTCTTGCTCACGTTTTGCCCCCTGTCCACCTGCAAAGTCTGACTTTCTAAAGCTGGGTTCACATATATGCGAATTGGATGTAGATTTCACCACTCTCGATGGAGCTGGTTCACACAGCTCCGGGACAGCTGCGGTCCACATTGAAAAAGGGTCCTATGTGTCTTATGGTCAGATTCAGGTGAGAATTCAGGCAAAAATTTGGGCCTTTTTCGCACCTGAGTTGGAACGCACCAGACTCCATGCTGTGAGCCGTGGCCACAGCATATGTGAAAGGACCCAGAGTCTTCCCAATCCTCAGACAAGCCTTCATTTGCATAAAGTTGCACCCTTCATTTTCCAGAGTGGGAGGATGTCAGTTGACCTTTGCAGGCACTTGGACCTGCAAAGAACTTGGAACTTGCATTCTGGATACCTTGGTGCAGGAGGTGATGTCTCAGGGCTACAAACTCAAGTTGCATTCTCTTCCTCCTAACTTTCAAACTTCCTTTGTTTCCTGCCTTGCAGATCTCCAGCAGGCTCTCTCAGGTTTAGTGGATCAGGTTGTAATTTAGTAGTGGCACCAGGGGGGTGCATGGGTGTGCTAAAGTCCACCTCAAATTTCTCCTAGCGCCCCCCAGCCAGCAGCTGCTATCATCAGAGTCTGCATTAAAGTTGGGATAGAGATTGTGCCTCCTGAGTGCCGACTGCTAGGCTGGCTGGCTGGGTGACTCATCTGACTGTTTTATCTCTGCAGTAGATATTTCTGAACACCACAAATCTTGTTGGCTTGCAACAGTAAATATCAAATGGACTGTGGACACTGCACTGCATTGCCCCAAATGTAGTACATGCACCTCTGTTTAAAAACGCACTGTATACTGGACCGCATGGCACTTGGGTACCACTCGACAATGCAATTAGAGGCTGTATCTAATGGCGTGCAAGAACAATAAAGCTTTGACAGGTGCAGTTTACCTGTTTCTAGCTGTTGCTGTTTACTGTGCGTGTTTTCACAGTTATTTGAAGAACAGCCAAATATTGTATCCTCGATCAGTTTAGATAAGTAATTGTTTGAGGAACACCTAAAAGGAAACCGCCCAAGCAGATATTTGGAAGCTACCATGACTTTTTTTAAAGATAGGTTCACATTTGTAGCATGTTACACCCATATTCAGGGTGTAACAGATACACATGCCCCCGCATCCCCCCATCCCCCATTTTGACAGTGAGTGGGGGATTTTCTCCCCCCACTCGCTGTCGCAGTTTTTAAAAACTGTAACCAGGAGGGCGGTGCGTCGTTCATTTACAGAGTCTGTGAATGTAAAAACTACAAGTACCTGGGCGCCTGAGCAACAAATAGATAAGCATCAGAGCTGTTTTATAGAAGGGAGGGGTGTGAGTGACTTGCTCCCCATGCCCAGGTATATCTGCTCAGTCCCAGTGGCTTAGAAGGAGGGGCCGAAGGATGTATGTACAGCTGAGAAGAGGCCGAGTTGGCATGGGGAAAGCACAAGTTCACTGTAAAAAAAAATCAGCAACAGTAGTTTTCATATATCTAACTGGCCACAGATATGCCTTTTAATCCAAAAATACAACAGTTTTTCTTCCTGAACTACCAGAGATAAGAGCATGCTCACTATTTTGCAAGGCTGCCTTTTACCATCCAGGTGTTAAAGGTGAACTCTGGGAATAAACGCCTATATTTAAATATATTACTTCATGGCCATCAAGAAAATGAATATGCTTTGTGTACACAAAATGCCTTTGCAAACCCAGTTATTACCCTATAAAAGAAGCAGTGACATCATTACTGTGATGTACATATTTTGTGCAGAGAATAGAGCTGCCAGGGGAACTGAGCAGATCTTCCTGTTACAGGCTGCCTGCTAAAAACTATAAGGGGTGTGTGTGTGTGTGTGTGTGTGTGTTTGTGGGGGGGGGGGGGGGAAAACAAGACCAGTCACTCTGGACAAGAAGTAGCAGCAGAGGCTAGTCCTAATAGAGTAAGCTCCTGCACAAAGGAACACTTTCACTATGGATTACTGCACAGATATATAAGAAACACACTAAGGTTCAAGTAAGAATACACATGTCTCTTGTGTTTAGACACTATTGGCATATCCCAAAATTCAGCTTTAAAAGCAGCACCTAAAATATGTTCCCAGACCTTAACCTCAGCATCCTTAGAGTGCATGTCAGAAATGTGGGGTATTTATGATTTTTTTCTTGTTAAATATGTTTTTATTGGAAAGGTGTGGCATTTATACAATCTCATAGACATAAAAGTTCAGTGACAGCTATATAAAGATTAGCAATAATAATCTCCTCAAAGAATGGCAGGCCAGAGAACATTAGAGTATGAATACAATGATCAAAACATAAAATATGTATATGAATTGCTGACAGGTTCAAGAGTCCGCTTGAATGGCTGTCCATTTGGGATCTACAGGTGTAGGATTCAGCGCGTCAGGTCATATGTCTACGCTGGCTCTCAGCTAATGAAGCATGAGGTGTCATACCTTGCGAGGGGAACCTTTGCTGAGGAGCAGGGTAACGTTTTGCATACAACCACCTTTTCTGATTTGAAAATAAAGATAGAGGAGATCTAGAGAAGAGACCAGATAGAGAAAGAAGAGGAGGGTGCAGATAAGACAAGAGGAGAGGGTAAAGCATCCAACGGAACGGTCCAGCCAGCTGTTCTTGGCTATCAATATTGCCTACCTAGTTTCTAAGAAAAAGTAAGATCTCAGAAGAATCAGCAAAATGAATCCACGAAAACCACACGTCTTGAAATTTGGTGAAATTATCATTGGCCATTAATGGCCAGCCACTCTTCAATTCAGTAACCCACTCTCAAATTGTTGGTGTTGTGGAGGATTTCCAGTGCCTAGGCAGTAGTATTTATTATTTTATTATATTGATTTACTAAAGTATACATATACTTAAGTAAGTGAATGTTCACATAGCTTAATGAACAAATTAAACTATGTTCACTGATAATACTAATTATGTGTAAGTGAATAAAAACATGAATTGCCTTGTACAGGATTTCATGATTAAACTGAAAACAGTTTCACGTTATTCACTTTGCTAAGTGAACTTTCTCTGCTCTATGGTAAATCATCCTAATGTATTCTAGTCAAGTAGATGATATAATCATTGTAAATATTTTCATGGAATAATCATTTTTGATGCACAAAGTGAAAACCACTGTAGAGCTCTTGCCACGAGTCACATAAATTAGTATCTAGCTAATTGTGTTTGCAACTTTTATTTGTATGACAGGTGAAGGTAATGCGCTGCCTGGAACACCCAAATGTGCTAAAGTTTATCGGAGTGCTTTATAAGGACAAGAGATTGAACTTCATCACAGAGTACATCCCTGGAGGCACCCTTCGAAGAGTGATAAAGGGCATGGTGGGCATTGTGCATTGTTTTTATACATTCTTTATACATTCTTTCATTGCTTGAAGAACACAAATTAATAGAGAAATGTACACTATGGACTATAATTAGCTTCTTTCTGCCGACATGGCTCATATATGCGGCCTCTTGGCGGGTTGACTTTAACGCCAGAGTCCACATATATGCAGCCTCATGCTAACAGTATTCTGTGTTGAGAGCGCAAACTCTGCACGCCCCCAGCACAGTCACTGGTGGGTACCGGAAAGCTCCCAATCCATACTTGTGATCGGGAGCTTCCCAATCATGTGACTACTGTAACAGCACATCACAGCGGTCATGACCCAAATGCCCACCTCCGCCTCCCGGCATTTAGACGCCTTTAAAGGGCCGGGAAGCAGGGGCGGAAAGGGGGTAATATGTCAAAAGGCATTTTAAAGGACAAAAACACACACCGACCATTTATAGATCATCCAAATTGGCCTAAAGTTTGTTCTTTGTACAGTGGAGAAGGATAGAGCTTCTAACAGGATTTTACTTCTGCCTGTGTCCCAGCTGAGAAGATGCACCCTCACTTATTGTCGAGATAGGTGACAACTGCGCCCCTTGTTTTTGTACAAGTGTTGCAATAACAGAAAGATAAGGAAAGGCCACCCAATGGGGTCACAAACAGAAATACATGGGGGCTTAGCCAATAACATATCTTTCCAGTTTTGGATAGAGTGAGGGACAAAGATGTGTCAATTTTCATTTTTGGTATTAAAAGTATACAGTTGTGATCATAAGTTTACATACCCTGGCAGAATTTATGATTTCTTAGCCATTTTTCAGACAATATGAATGATCACATGAAAATGTTTCTTTCACACATGGTTAGTGTTTGGCTGAAGCCATTTATTATCATTCAACTGTGTTTACTCTTAAATCATAATGTCAACAGAAATTACCCAAATGACTCTGATCAAAAGTTTACATACCCAGTTCTTAATACCGTGTATTGCCCCCTTTAACATCAATGACAGCTTGAAGTCTTTTGTGGTATTTGTGGATGAGGCTCTTTATCTTCTCAGATGGTAAAGCTGCCCATTCCTCGTGGCAAAAAGCATCCAGTTCCTGGGAAGTCTTGGGCTATCCCGCATGAACTGCACGTTTGAGATCTCCTCAGAGTGGCTCAATGATATTAAGTTCAGGAGATTGAGATGGCCACTCCAGAACCTTCACTTTATTCTGCTGTAGCCAATGACAGGTCGACTTGGCCTTGTGTTTTAGATAATTGTCATGTTGGAATGTCCAATTACATCCCATGCGCAGCTTCCTGGCTGATGAATGCAAATGTTCCTCCAGTATTTTTTGATAACATACTGCATTCATCTTTCCATCAATTTTGACCAAATTTCCTGTGCCTTTGTAGCTCACACATCCCCAAAACATCAGCGATCCACCTCCATGTTTCGCAGTAGGAATGGCGTACCTCTCATCTTAGGCCTTGTTGACTCCTCTCCAAATGTAGCGTTTATGGTCGTGGCCAAAAAGCTCAATTTCTCTTACATTCATTGACAGACGCAGCCTCTTATTCATGACACGTGGGTTTATGCACCTTTTACCAGGAGTAGACTAGGCAGAACGAAAGTTCAGAAAAGCAAGGCTGGCCCCTCCCAGGGGGCCGTCCTCACTCAGTGTATAACCCCTCCGCCCTGCAAAGCACACCAGTCTTTTCTGCCTAGTGCAAGGAGTTATACCTGGTTCCCTGCTGGGATCTGCGGGTCCCCAATTTTTTCTTTTGCCCAGGCATCTGATGAAAAATACAATCAAGCAGCCGGCTGGGTGAGATGCTGGATATCACGAATCCTGGAAATCTACCCAGCCCGGCCAACAAACGATGCGAGCCTCCCTAAGCTGTTCGCGGGGTCCGCCGCATAGTGCCCCGTTCCGTACGGGGGGCCGGTGGGTTAAACGTCCCACCTGCGTACCCAGTGACCGGGCCGCAGCTGGCGTCCAGGGGTCGCATGGCCTGCAGCATCCCTCCCCGCCTGGGGGGAGGAAGGTCTGCAACAGGTGGCTACTCGCTACGGCTGTCGGGAAGGGTGAGTCGCCCCCCCCTCAGGGTGCTGTGGGGGGGTTAGCGGTCCCATCCTGGTGTGGGGTATAGGTAGCCTGGGTGTCCCGTCTCCTACCGCCCACCCGCACCCCACGCTACTTGCTGTGTGCTGCCATGCAGTGATCGCCGCCATTTTTCAGAGGCGGCCACCATTTTGCTGTAGTCGTGGCTGACCGCCATTTTGTCGCAGCCGCAGCAATTTTGCAGTTGGTTTGGCCTCTTGTGACCGCTCGGCGGCCATTTTTGGTTGGTCTCCTGGATGGGAAAAACATGTGCTTTTGGCGCCGTTTCCCTCTCTTCCTGATTGGTGGTGCACGAGTCGACAGCAGCAGTGGCAGCAGCAGCCTCCTTGACACCTGTGGCGGCAGCATACCAGTAGCAGGAGGCCTGAAATGAGTAACAGCAAGTATTGCTGGCTTCTCCCTGGGGTGCTAGTGGCGGTGCTGTGGGTCCTCTTGGGTGTTTCCCGGTCGTTCTGGGGGGCAGTGTGTGGGTGTGTACTGTGGGGGCATATGGCTGGTAGGCCGCTCAAGTGTCCCAGAGGTGGCGCAATGGCAACTGAACCGGCAGTTTCTTCGCCGGAGGGGTCCGCTGAGGCCCAATCTGCGCTGGGACCGATGGTTCCCCTAGACAGACTGACTTCTATCTTGGAGGAGTTTTTTGCCCAGGGGGAACCGAGCTGTGGTCGGGGGTGCCAAAGAAGCGCCCACCCCCTTCTCCATCTTCGGGGGAGGAATCGGAGCCAGAAGGGGGCTCTGTGGTTACAGGGACCCCCCTCGGACGGGTAACTGGAGCCCTCGGATGGTGAGGAGGACCAGGGGGCCTCAGTGGCGCGCGAAAAGGCTCTAGTGGGCTCCCTGGTCGCAACTGTCCGTGATTCCCTGCGGCTGGGCCAGGCTGGGGAGCCTCAATAGACGGCGTACGTCTTTGGGTCCCGTGAGCCAGCCTGGGCTCCTAAGGTGTTCCCTTATGTCCAGTATTTCGACCAGTTTGGCTATAAGGAATGGCAGTGTCTGCAAAATTCCTTTACCCTGCCAAAACGTTTTTCTGTGCGCTATCCCTTTGAGGACAGCCTGATACAGAAATGGGCGTCCCCCACGGTGGATCCGCCGGTGGCCCGCCTGAACAAGGCGACTACCATTCCCATGTAAGGGTCACCATCCTTTAAGGATCCGGCCAATAGGCGGACAGAAGCAGTGTCCAAGGCTTTGTTCTTGCTGGCGGGGGCAGCCATGAGGCCGGCACTGGCGTCGGCCATGGTGGCGCAGTCGCTCCCTGAACAGGCGACGGACCTGCACAGGGATCTGGGGAACTTCGGGTGCAGATTCGGTGCAGCGGGCGGACCAGCTGGTGCAGGGTCATCGTTACCTGTGTGACGCAGTGCTGGACTTAGTCCCTATGATGTCTAAGATGTCAATTTTTGCGGTCATTATTAGATGGCTGCTGTGGCTGCGGTGCTGGTCGGGTGACCTGCGTCCTCTGGCCAGAACAGTTTTTTCGTGCGCCCAGTTCTGCGGGCAAGGGCTCCCGTCTCGGCAAGGCTGCCACGGGGACCAGTAAGCGGCCCTGGCAGCGCAAGTCCGAGAAGACAGAGGAAAAGTCCTCCTCCACGTGATGGGTTGCCCCCGCCCGACTCTCGGGTGGGGGGCCGGCTTCTGGGGTTCGCAGACCGGTGGACCGCTCGCATCTCCGACCGGTGGGTGCGAGAGGTGGTGTCCTCCGAGTACAAGATAGAGTTCGTACTCTGCCCCCGGACAGGTTCTTTCCATCAAATTTGGGTCTTCATCCGGGGCGTCGGCAGGCTCTGCTAGGAGCCGTCCAGACACTGTCCGAGCAGGGGGGTAATTGTGCCAGTCCCCCCTGCGGAAAGGTTCCGCGGATTCTACTCAAACCTCTTTGTGGTGCCGAAGAAGGATGGAGTCAGACCGGTTCTGGACCTGAAGGCGCTCAATCACTTTGTGAGGGCGCGAAAATTCAGGATGGAGTCAGTCCGCTCGGTCGTGGCCGCCCTACACCAGGGGGACTTTCTGGCATCCCTGGACATCAGGGATGCGTATCTTCACGTTCCCATTTTTGTGCGGCATCAGCGCTTCCTGCGCTTTGCGGTAGGGGATCTCCATTACCAGTTTGTGGCACTCCCCTTCGGTCCGGCCTCTGCCCCATGGGTCTTCACCAAGCTGTTGGCAACGGTGCTGGCTCTGCTGAGACAGAGAGGCATTGCTGTGGTAGCATACTTAGACGATCTGCTCCTGCGAGCGGAGTCGGCTCCGGCTCTGGAGGACAATGTTGCTTTCACCCTGACCTCCCTGCGGGACTTTGGTTGGTTGATCAACCTACAGAAGTCGGCACTGACCCAGTCCTGTCGCCTAGAATATCTGGGGCCGATATTGGATGCAGAGCAGGCAAAGGTATTCCTACCTCCGGCAAAGTTCCTGACGCTGCAAGCAGCAGTGCGAACTCTGCTGTCACGACGGTGGTCCTCCTTGCGTTTCTGCATACGGGTATTGGGGCTCATGGTCTCAGCCTTCGAGGCAATTCCGTACACCCAGAGTCACACCCGGCTCCTGCAGCGGGCGATCCTGCTGCAGTGGGACAAGTCTCCCTTGTCCCTGGATCGGCTGATCAGGTTGGATCATCAGACCAGGGGGTTGTTGACCTGGTGGCTTCAGGCCCTGGCGCTGACCTTGGGGAAGTCATTTCTTCCCCTGGAATGGTCAATAGTCACGACGGACGCCAGCCTCTCGGGCTGGGGGGGAGTCCTGGGGCGATTATCTGCCCAGGGCCATTGGTCGGCGCAGGAATCTCGCCTTCCGATCAATGTGTTGGAGCTACGGGCAATCAGACGTTGCCTCTCCCACTGGTGTGGGAGGCTGCGCGGCCTCCCGGTTCGGGTTCAGTCGGACAACGCCATGGCGGTGGCGTACGTGAACCATCAAGGCGGGACAAGAAGCTCAGCAGCGGCTGCGGAAGCGGCCCACATTCTGAGGTGGGCAGAACTTCACGTGCCAGCAATCTCCGGCATCTACATTCCGGGCGTAGAAAATTGGCAGGCGGACTTTCTCAGTCGCCAGACACTGGACCAGGCAGAGGTGTTCCGCCAGATTTGCCGAAAGTGGGGCACGCCAGATGTGGATCTACTGGCATCCAGATGCAATCACAAGGTGCAGACCTTTGTGTGCAGGATGAGGGATCCGCTGGCGGTGGCCACGGATGGCTTGGTGGCCCCATGGTCTCGGTACCGGCTTCTGTATGCCTTTCCCCCTCTCAACTTCTACCGCGGCTGTTGCGCAGGATAGAAGTGGAGGGAATCCCGACAATCCTGGTGGCTCCGGATTGGTCTCGGCGTCCTTGGTACACGACGTGGTGCGGATGGTAACAGACGTTCCCTGGCGGCTCCCACTTTGCGAAGATCTGCTGTCGCAGTGAACCATCCTGCACCCTGCTTTACCCTTGCTGGCTTTGACGGCCTGGCTATTGAGTCCCAGGTGCTGAGGGATAGGGGGGTCTCTGAGTCAGTGATCCCCACTATGCTTAAGGCGTGCAAGTGCACTTCGCACAAGATGTATCATCGCGCCTGGAAGGCTTATCCTGCCTGGTGAGAGGCGGTTCTTTCTCGGTGGCTCGGGTGCTGGCTTTTCTCCAGCAAGGCCTGGATCACAAATTGGTGTTGAGTACACTCAAAGTCAGATTTCTGCTCTGGCGATTCGGTTTCAGTGATTCCTACATTTGTACAGTGTGTACGGCATGTGGCTCCTCAGGTACGGTTGCCTTTGGCACCGTGGGATTTGAACTTGGTGCTTTCTGTACTGCAGAAGCCGCCTTATGAACGGATCAGGGATATCCCCTTACATCTGCTGTCACGAAAAATGTGGCCTTTTTGGTGCCCATTACATCCGCAAGGCGGGTGTCTGAATTGGCGGCTTTGTCGTGTAGGTCTCCCTACTTGGTCCTACATAAGGATAAGGCGGTGCTGCGCTCTTCACCTTAGTTTCTACCGAAGGTGGTTTCCTCTTTTCACATTAATGAGGACATTGTCCTCCCTGCCTTGTGCCCGCGCCCGTCACATCCTAAGGAGATTGCCTTGCACTCCCTGGACGTAGTGAGGGCCCTCCGGGTGTATTTGTCAGCTACGGCTCCCTTTCGGAGGTCGGATGCGCATTTTGTGCTGACGTAAGGACCGTGCAAAGGTTTGGCGGCCTTGTCGGCTACTGTATCCCGTTGGATCATACAGACTGTGACCCATGCGTATGCTGTTCGGGGGCAAGAGGCCCCTTTCCCGGTCATGGCTCATTCCACCAGGGCGATTAGTACTTCCTGGGCCTTTCGACACCAAGCGTCGGTGTCTCAGGTTTGCAAGGCGGCTGCTTGGGCCTCAGTGCACACGTTTGTTAAGTTTTACAAAGTTGATGTGTCGGCATCTGTGGAAGCTGCTTTTGGTCGCAAAGTCTTGCAGGCAGCAGTGTAGGTGCGACTGGTGCCTCCCGGAAAATTCTGTTGGGTACAGTTGTTATTGTTTACCCTCCCCTCTTTGTTGACACTGCTATGGGACATCCCCACATGTCATGAATAAGAGGCTGCGTCTGTCAATGAACGTATGAGAAAATAGGATTTTTTGACTTACCGTAAAATCCTTTTCTCTGAGTTCATTGACAGATGCAGCACCCACCCCTCTGTGGTTGAGTTTGTACTGCTTGTCACGGACTGGTGTACTTTGCAGGGCGGAGGGGTTATACACTGAGTGAGGACGGCCCTCTGGGAGGGGCCAGCCTTGCTTTTTTGAACTTTCGTTCTGCCTAGTCTACTCCTGGTAAAAGGTGCATAAACCCACGTGTCATGAATAAGAGGCTGCGTCTGTCAATGAACTCAGAGCAAAGGATTTTACGGTAAGTCAAAAAGTCCTATTTTTGGTCTCATCACTCCAAATGACTTTGTGCCAGAAGGTTTGAGGCTTGTCTCTGTGCTGTTTGGGGTATTGTAATCAGGATACTTTGTGGCATTTGCATAGTAATGGCTTTCTTCTGGCGACTCAACCATGCAGCCCATCTTTCTTCAAGTGCCTCCTTATTGTGCATCTTGAAACATCCACACCACGTGTTTTCAGAGAGTCCTATATTTCACCTGAAGTTATTTGTGGATTTTTCTTTGCATCCCGAACAATTTTCCTGGCAGTTGTGGCTGAAATTTTAGTTGGTCTACCTGACCGTGGTTTGGTTTCAATAGAACCCCTCATTTTCCACTTCTTGATTAGAGTTTAAACACTGCTGATTGGCATTCTCAATTCCTTGGATATCTTTTTATATCCTTTTCCTGTTTTATACAGTTCAACTACCTTTTCCCGCAGATCCTTTGACAATTCTTTTGCTTTCCCCATGACTCAGAATCCAGAAACGTCAGTGCAGCCCTGAATGACAGATGCAAGGGTCTGTCAGGAGTTCAGAAACTCACTGACCTTTTATACACACACTAATTACAAGCAAACAGATCACAGGTGAGGATGGTTACCTTTAATAGCCATTCAAACCCCTTTGTGTCAACTTGTGTGCATGTTATCAGGCCACAATCACCAGGGTATGTAAACTTTTGATCAGGGTCATTTGGGAATTTTCTGTTGTCATTATGATTTAAAAAGAGTAAACACAGTTGATTGATAATAAATGGCTTCAGCCACCAGCCAAACACTAACCATGAGTGCAAGAAAAGTTTTTGTGTTATTCATATTCTCTGAAAAACGGCCAAGAAATCATAAATTCTGCCAGGGTATGTAAACTTATAAGCACAACTGTATCATTGACATTCAGCTGATATAAGTTCACATAAACATTGATTATTTGTGAGCAATGACATGTTCACACTTTTTGTTAAATGTATATCTGCAGGATGCTCAGTATCCCTGGAATAAAAGGGTCAGCTTTGCCAGAGATATAGCTGCTGGAATGGTGAGTCTTTATTATGTATTTCAGATGTATTACTTATTTTTGCAGAATCCTTCCTGTGCATTTGTTAGTTACTCATAACTATACATACATAATCCCTATTTTATAGGACCCATTTGTGTCCTTTGTCTCTTCTTACAAATTAAATGTTTTTGCTTTTCAGACCTACCTCCATTCTATGAATATAATCCATCGGGACTTGAATTCTCACAACTGCCTTGTGCGAGAGGTAAGATAAAATTTCTATTAAGAACAAATTGGGCTATTTCTATCAGAAGATGTTTGGAGTGGTTGAGTTCATTTATAAAGCCAACATCCCCATAAGCATTAAACCATAATAATCAAGAAAATATGGGACTTTTTGGGCATTATTGTAAAATTTGTATTGTTAACAACTTCATTAAAAAGGTAGAAAAACAATAAGGAGGACGCGTTACAATGCAGTGTCATCAAACTCCCCACTATTACCCACACTTTATCACAGAGTGAGTTTATATACATACAAAGCCAGTACTATGTGGGTAGAGCCCAAGACATTTTGAGAAAAAAAACTCTTCCTCAGACTTTGAAGTGAGGTTCTACACATAAAAGAACACATATATACTTTACATCAGACAAATTGCATACAGAAGCATTATTAGACAGATTTAATTTGTCTTGCTATATGTATTATCATATGGGAGCTTTGGATCACCACCAGCTGCTTGTAAAAAAAACACAAAATAGTCCATAACTCTGGTTCAATGGAAAAATAAGTGTCAAGAACCATGAATCAGACAAAGACAGAAGTGCAGTAAAATCACATTTTTTAATAAAAAGGTAAAATGTTATAAACAGAGTAAACGTGGTCAAAACATAGCCAGGGTTCGGTAACCAGAGTGGATAATCAAAGCAAGCCAATGAAACAGGAGTCCAGAGATCAGCAAGGTCAAACAAACGGAATGGAATGCAGGGTCAGGAGCCAGGAGGAGAGTCAAGCGAACAGGGTCTTGAATCCAGGAACCAGAAGGGAACGTCAAACAGGCAAAGTCTTTCACAGGAGCACACAGCAGAGATTTCTCCAGAGATGTTGACCAAGGCGAAGGCATCTGCGATCTGATCCAGGCAGTTTATTTAGCAGCAGAGCTGGCTTAACGAGGCAGGATGTTTTCATCAAGTGAGACAGAGAGGAAGCTGAGACTGGCAATTAACCCTCAGCTGAGCAACTTGCTCTGAGAAGGGAGAGCTGAGCCCAGCCCTGACAATAAGGTAATGGCTCACCATCACTATACTTGTCCCATACTGGTGTTTGGAGGCTTCCCGTCTGCTTCAGGGGGCCCAAAGGGGAGGTTTACACAGATTAGCAACCATTGCTCAATCCCAAGCCCAGTTCACTCTGCTCACTCAGGTGCGTCTTTCTCCTTTTCTCTCACAGACAAGTGCTGACTGTTTTTGTTACTTTTCTGAACTCTGATGCACCTCGGTTAACCCCTTGAGGTCCAAAGTCCCTACAATCAGGATTTGGATGTTCTTCCCACCCAAAACTCTTTGAATCTCTGAAATTCAGGGTCCCTAATAAGGCAACCAGAGAGCACTCTTTTATCAACCAGACTACCCTGAAACCCCTCACTATGCATGAGTGAAAACCCCCGAGTACACTATGCATGAGTGAAAACCCCCGAGTACTCAACAATGACTGCAAACCATCCCCCTTGAAGGTGCACTATAACTGCTGTTCAGGACCCATCACTTGCGTCCTGTACAGTATACTGTATATGTATCCACATAAGGCTTCCACATATTATTGATGACTTCAAACTACTACAATCAGCCAAGGGTATATACACTGTGTGCAGAATTATTAGGCAAATGAGTATTTTGACCACATCATCCTCTTTATGCATGTTGTCTTACTCCAAGCTGTATAGGCTCGAAAGCCTACTACCAATTAAGCATATTAGATGATGTGCATCTCAGTAATGAGAAGGGGAGTGGTTTAATGACATCAACACCCTATATCAGGTGTGCATAATTATTAGGCAACTTCCTTTCCTTTGGCAAAATGGGTCAAAAGAAGGACTTGACAGGCTCCGAAAAGTCAAAAATAGTGAGATATCTTGCAGAGGGATGCAGCACTCTTAAAATTGCCAAGCTTCTGAAGCGTGATCATCGAACAATCAAGCGTTTCATTCAAAATAGCCAACAGGGTCGCAAGAAGCGTGTGGAAAAACCAAGGCGCAAAATAACTGCCCGTGAACTGAGAAAAGTCAAGCGTACAGCTGCCAAGATGCCACTTGCCACCAGTTTTGCCATATTTCAGAGCTGCAACATCACTGGAGTGCCCAAAAGCACAAGGTGTGCAATACTCAGAGACATGGCCAAGGTAAGAAAGGCTGAAAAACGACCACCACTGAACAAGACACACATGCTGAAACGTCAAGACTGGGCAAAGAAATATCTCAAGACTGATTTTTCTAAGGTTTTATGGACTGATGAAATGAGAGT
>BLSH010230345.1:761972-789487 GCA_018402905.1 Glandirana rugosa
TGTCTGTCCAAGCACGTCTATTTCCGTGTAACTCCTTCTAAAGACGGTCTAGGTACGTAGCCTAGTTCTCTCTCTCTTGATCCGATGCATGGATCTGGCAGAAATCTTCCTCAATGTGCCTTTATCTGCACGAACCTGTCTGTGCTCTGAATCAGCCACAAATCCTAATAGTGCGATGATCACGCTTACGTTTTCGTGAAATATCTAATGTTTTAATACCTCGTCCAAGGCATTAAACTATTTCACTCTTTTCGGCAGCAGAGAGATCCTTTTTCTTCCCCATACTGCTTGAAAATGCTGCTGTTTTTCCTTTAATTGGGCTCACCTGGCAATCTAATTATCACAGGTGTCCGAGATTGTTTTCAGTGATCAAAAGAGCCCTGAGACACAATGCCCTCCATGAGTTAAACTGAAAAACAAAATATTTAATCTTTGTGAAACTGAAATAGAATTTGCATAATAATTTGGAACAGGGTGTATTGTACATTGTAGCGAAGTGTCATTTCTTCAGTGTTGTCACATGAAAAGATATAATAAAATATTTACAAAAATGTGAGGGGTGTACTCACTTTTGTGAGATGGGGGGTTTATTTACTGAAGGAAAATCCACTTTGCATTACAAAGTAGATACGAGAAGGACATGCAAGGAAAATAAAGAACAGCATTTTTGATTGTACATGATTGGATGATAAAGTCATCAGAGCTTCCCCTGATTTCAGATCTTCCCCTCATATTTACAGAAACTACACTTCCAAGTGCACTTGTAGTGCAGAGTGGATTTGCCTTTAGTAAATCAACCCCACTGTATATATATATATATATGTGTATTGTGAGGGATTAAAGTGGAGTTCCAAATTAATGAAAGTCAGCAGCTACAAAAAGTGGCAAATATAATAATTGGACACTCACCTGTCCCAGGCTCCAGCGATGCAGCCGCCCACAGCATCGCTCTTCTCCCCCTCCCTTCGGCGGCGCCGGCATCACAAGTGTGGGCACCTGGCTTTGACTTCAAACAAAGCCGGGCATGCACTGCACATGCACGAGTCACGCTGCGTGCTGTGAATGGCCAGCAAATCTTCTGGGGCCTGTTACGTGTCCCAGAAGATCGCCAAGAGGGAGGGGGGGAAGGTGAACTTCCTTCCAGTTCTGCGGCACCAGAAAAGGAAGTGGCCTGAAAACAGGATGTCAGCCCCCCCCCCAAAAAATGACATGCCAATTGTGGCATGTCGGGGGGGGGGTCACCTTCCCTTAAAGCCAGAGTTCCACTTTTTGGTGGAGCTCTGCTTTAACTCACGTGGGAATCAGCTTCCCTGGGATGAAGAGAGTTCAGACAGCAGTTTCTTAAAATCTGGCTTGCAGCCAGGTTTATTGATAAAAGGTTGCAGGTAAAAATAAACAAAACAACAAAATAAATCCTTGCCTCTCTGGCTCTAGCTAAACATCAGCATTCCTTACTGAGCGGTGTAGGGCTCGTCCCTGACACCCACAAAACAAAGTTATTGCAAACCTTTTCTTTAGTCCAACAGCCAAAGCTCCGTGTGTCAGCTTTCTCTGGCTGATCGCTCTCAAGAGTCCCAAGGCAGAGCAAAGCCTTGCTCTCTTCCTGGTCTATTTAAACCACAGCAGCTAGTGGACCTCAGTGGGCCACAAAATCCGGTCCGGAACCAACTCTGCCATGGTGGCTGGTAAAACCCAGGGCCGGATTCCACCTTAGTCTACTCCAAACGAACGCATGTGAGGTGACACATAGCATCCATCTATTAGTTTGCCTCACACAATGTCACTATATATATATATATATATATATATATATATATATATATATATATATATATATACACACACACATGAGTAAATGTATGGTAAGAGGGGCCTAACAGAGAGAGAGAAAGGACCCTATACTTACCATTCAGCAAAAGGCCTAGGTGCCTTGACTATGTTCACCGTGGATAGCAGCAGTATGTGCTTGGGAAGAGAGCTGAGTCAACCAAAAACCCCGACCAAGGAACAATGGGAAGGCAGACATGGCATGGATGGGAGTGAGTGATCTTGAATATCCTGGATAATCAGTTCAGGTGTCAACTAGAAAATAATATACTATAGTATAGTATAATATGTATATAGTCAAACATTGCTGAATTGACAACATAATCATAAAGTATATATTGAATGCATGTATAGATCAACCTGTTGCGATGGTAAAACGAATAAGAAGGCCAAGGAGGAATGTGTGCAAAACTGCAGATATGGGAAAAAGGATGTCAGAAAAAGCAATCCCTAAAGGAGAAAAGGGGGAATGTGAAAGAGTATAGAAGTCCATAAAGACATGGATGAGCGAGTTTGGGGTGGAGGAACTTGACTGGCCTGCACTGAGTCCTGACCTCAAGCTGTTCAAACACGTTTGGGGTGAATTAGAGCGGAGACTGTGAGCTAGGCCTTCTCGTCCAACATCAATGTCTGACATCACAAATGCACTTCTGGAAGAATAGTCGAACATTCCCATAGACACACTCCTAAACCTTGTGAACAGCCTTCCCAAAAGAGTTGAAGCTCTTATTGCTGCAAAGGGTGGGCCAACTCAATATTGAACCCTACGGACTAATACTGGGATGCCATTAAAGTTTGTGCGTGCAAAGGCATGTGTCACAATACTTTTGACAATATAGTGTATTATAAAGCACTTTCCATATCAAGAAAAGAGGATATCAGAAAAAAATAAAATAAAGGAGTACCTACATCATCACATCAAGGAAAGAGCCCTCATAGGGTTTGATTTACTAAACCTGGAGAGTGCAGAATCTGGTGCAACTCTGCATAGAAACCAATCAACTTTTAGGTTATTTTGTCAAAGCTTAATTGACCAAGCTGAAGTTAGAAGCTGATTGGCTACCAATGCCAGCTGCACCAGATTTTGCACTCTTTCGTTTTAGTAAATCAACCCCATAAAGTCTGTTTTTTAGGAGCAGAGTGCAGGTATATTCAAAAAATGCAAGCATAACAAATGTGTCACAACAGGCCTAATCCTTGCGTATAAAGTCAGGAGTGTTGTGCATGGAGCTGGGCTACAGGTGAGGCGAGAATATCAGAAGTTGCCTGATAGGCTAGGGTGTATAATAGGGCTCTTGTCTTAGGTAGCCTAGTGGAAGAGGTAGGTATGGGGGAGTCCACTCAAAATTGGAAGAAGGGAGGTATAGGACAGTTGCAGAAAGGAAGGTAAAGGAAGGGAACATATGGCGGAAAGGGGCGGGGGGGGATATACAGTACCTCACAAAAGTGAGTACACCCCTCACATTCTTGTAAATATTTTATTATATCTTTTCATGTGACAACACTGAAGAAATGACACTTTGCTACAATGTAAAGTAGTGAGTGTACAGCTTGTATAACAGTGTAAATCTGCTGCCCCCTCAATATAACTCAACACACAGCCATTAATGTCTAAACCACTGGCAATAAAAGTGTGTAGACCCCTAAGTGAAAATTTCTAAATTGAGCCCAATTAGCCATTTTCCCTCCCTGGTGTCATGTGACTTGTTAGTGCTACAAGGTCTCAGTTGTCAATGGGGAGCAGGTGTGTTAAATTTGGTGTTATTGCTCTCACTCTCTCATACTGGTCATTGGAAGTTCACCATGGCACCTCATGGCAAAGAACTCTCTGAGGATCTGAATAATAGATTTTTTGCTCTACATAAAGATGGCCTAGGCTATAAGAAGATTGGCAAGGCCCTGAAACTGAGCTGCAGCACAGTGGCCAAGACCATACAGCGGTTTAACAGGGTAGGTTCCACTCAGAACAGGCCTCGCCATGGTGGACCAAAGAAGTAGAGTGCACGTGCTCAGCGTCATATACAGAGGTTGTTTTTGGGAAATAGATGTTTGAGTGCTGCCAGAATTTCTGCAGAGGTTGAAGGGGTGGGGGGTCAGCCTGTCAGTGCTCAGACCATACGCCGCACACTGCATCAAATTGGTCTCCATGGCTGTCATCCCAGAAGGAAGCCTCTTCTAAAGATGATGCACAAGAAAGCCCACAAACAGTTTGCTTAAGACAAGCAGACTAAGGACATGAATTACTGGAACCATGTCCCTGTGGTCTGATGAGACCAAGATAAACTTATTTGGTTCAGATGGTGTCATTTGTGTGTGGCGGCAACCAGGTGAGGAGTACAAAGACAAATGTGTCTTGCCTACAGTCAAGCATGGTGGTGAAAGTGTCATGGTCTGGGGCTGCATGAGTGCTGCTGACACTGGGGAGCTGCAGTTCATTAAGGGAACCATGAATGCCAACATGTAATGTAACATACTAAAGTAGAGCATGATCCCCTCTCTTCGGAGACTGTGGCGCAGTATTCCAATATAACGACCCCAAACACACCTCCAAGACGACCAATGCCTTGCTAAAGAAGCTGAGGGTAAAGGTGATGGACTGGCCAAGCATGTCTCCAGACCTAAACCCTATTGAGCATCTGTGGGGCATCCTCAAATGGATGGTGGAGAAGCGCAAGGTCTCTAACATCCTCCAGCTCTGTGATGTCGTCATGGAGGAGTGGAAGAGGACTCCAGTGGCAACCTGTGAAGCTCTGGTGAACTCCATGCCCAAGAGGGTTAAGGCAGTGCTGGAAAATAATGGTGGTCACACAAAATATTGACAGTTTGGGCCCAATCTGGACATTTTCACTTAGGGGTGTACTCCCTTTTGTTGCCAGCGGTTTAGACATTAATGGCGGTGTGTTGAGTTATTTTGAGGGGACAGCAAATTTACACTGTTATACAAGCTGTACACTCACTACTTTACATTGTAGCAAAGTGTAATTTTTTTAGTGTTGTCACATGAAAATATATAATAAAATATTTACAAAAATGTGAGGGGTGTACTCGCTTTTGTGAGATACTGTATATCTAAATCTACTGAAGGTTTTTACCTGCAGTTTCACTGTAGGTTACCACTTCTTATCTCATCATATGCTCAGTTTGAATTGCTTATAACTAGTTCATACATGTTTACAGCCCCAATAAAACTAATATACATATATGTGTGTATATATATATATATATATATATATATATATATATATATTAGTCTTTTTTTGAGCAGCAATATAATCTGCATAACCCTCCTATAAATATGTTTTATGATGTTGTTTTTTTTCAAACTGGAAGGATTCTTGTTACAATACAGTATCAACTTCTTGCATCCTGCACCAGATAAAATATGTTTTTGATTAAATTCAATTTGATTCTTCATGTTATGACTTTCCCCAGATTCTGTAAGAATATGAGGAATGTGAATGGATGGCAAAAAATAAAATACATTGATAATTTGCTATTTTTCATTCAGGATGGCAGTGTGGTTGTGGCTGATTTTGGGTTGGCTCGATTAGTAACAGATGAAGCTCGGAACTTGCGAAAAGACAAAAGAAAACGGTACACTGTGGTGGGGAATCCTTATTGGATGGCACCAGAAATGATAAATGGTGAGTATAATCGGGATGTAAACTGAGCTGTAAAGTCATCTAATAAAAGAAGGATACACAGTGTCTTTTTAGATTATGTGTTTTGGAATGTGCTTTAGGTTTCATGTTATGTTGCATCCTTCATATGCATGTACTAGATATTGCACAATAACCAGTGGCTTATTACTGCTTTTGAATATTTTTTTTTTACCATATTTTTAGGGTGGAGTATATGCTGTCTTTCTCTCTTGTTCCAGATACATTTACAAAATAATGTTGTCTAACATGACAGATTCAAATGGTAGCTGGATTATTTAATAACCCAGATTTACCCATTGCAAATATACTTTTAGGCTAATTATCATAAGTCTTCTGGTGAGTGCAGTGTGGTGCAGGATTTGCACCATTGGATATATGGATTGAACATGCACCTTTCCTTTTTATGCTGCACAAAATCACTTTGTGGTTGAGAGTGGGTACATTCACCTGCTCTTTGGAATCTTAACCCTCGTACACACGATCCGATTTTCGGGCGACAGAACGTCCATTTTGTGTTGGATGCTTGTCTCATGTCGAAAGTGAAGAGTGTACAAACAATACGAAGATTTTCGTACGACCGAACTCCGCGTCAAAAGTGACGTAATTTTTTGAATATTTTTGCATCTTTTTTCTTTTCTGAGCATGCGTAGTCTCGGTCGTACAATGAAAATCGGACGTTGCGTTGTACGAAAGAATTTTCTAGCCTGCACATTCAGTTTTTGTCTGATGAAAAATCAAAATCGGCTGTCGAAAGGAGCATACTAACAGTAAGAATTTCGGATGACAAGCCGCCGAACAAAAGTTCCTGTCTGAAATGCGCATTGTGTGTACGGGGCTTTAGTGTGGACTATTTGAATGGACTTACACATTTGGATGATCTCATTGAGCATTTTTAGAGCAATTTTTATGTTGATATACTGATTTTGACATTTACTATATTTTTGTGTGTACGTTTGTCTAACCCTTTCTTCATTACTTTATCAAACCTAGAAAATAAAGTTTTGTGTATATATACACTTTAAAATTTTATTTATTATCAACATTCCTATAGGCAGTAAGAAACTGTTTAGAAATATTTGATTCCAGAACTTGCTAAAAACAAGTGAAAAATCAAGTGATACTATGAGACCAAGATCCTTATTCATGACATTTACTTATATCATCATCAATACCCTATGCTACCATTCTGTGGTCGACTGGGGTACTTTTTCTTTTTACAGGGAGAATCTATGATGAGTCAGTGGATGTTTTCTCCTTTGGAATTGTACTGTGTGAGGTACTGTTAGTTATATTTCCAACTTCTGGTATTTTGTCTTTTCTCTGCACATAAATTATAACAATTTCATAAAGTTTTTCAAATTTTACCTGCCATAACTTCTTGAGATGAACATTTCTTATATTTGTTTTTTTCCATTAGATAATTGGTCGTGTTAGTGCAGACCCTGACTATCTCCCACGCTCCCTGGATTTTGGGTTGAATGTGTGTGCCTTCTTGGACAGATTTTGCCCTCCAAATTGTCCACCTGGCTTCTTTCCTAGTGCAGTATTATGCTGTGACTTGGACCCTGAGAAAAGGTAATTTATGCTTTAGCTTAGTCTTATTTGAAAGTTGCCATTCAGTAGAAGAACTAAGCTGCAAGTTGGGCACGGTCTTGTGTAGATATAACACTTAATTGGGTAACTAAATCATTAGTTAAGAATCAACATAACATCAACTTTTGTGTTTTCATTTTTGTTGTGACCATTTAGTTTAATCGGCTGCCAATGCACTACATACAATAGACCGAAAATCAGATGTGCACAATTTTTTTCTACGCAGCGCAACACAATGCTTGGTAGTATGTTACTGTGTGTTGCAATGCGGGTTAAAAATTGATGTTGCGATAACACAATGTGCAAGGTGCATTGTGGTAATGCACGCCTTACTGCAACACATAGGTGTGAATAAAAGTTAGGGGCCTGCTTATGACTCATGCTCCTTTCAGAAAGTGGCATCTTCAATGATCGAGCCCTCTGGTTTGCACCAGTAGAGACAGCTGGAGAACAGACATGGGACCAGTTAATGTACTAAATTAGGTGTAGTCTAGGAACTAGAAATTAGGTCAAGGCAAGTGACAAATAACAGGAATCAATTTTCACGCCAAGTCATAATCAAGAAGAAAAGAAGATTGGAATCGTATACTAGGAGCCTAGTCAGATCAAAATAAGGGTCATGATAGGGAATAATTACCAGAAGCCAAGCCGTAGAGGTAGATTTTACAGTTAAGTTTCTCAGTTGTAACAGACACCTTTTATCATGCACTGCCAGTGGACAGAACCAAATCTAGTGATATCAGGTGATTGCTTCACATTGCCTGCACCTTAGAACTGTATACAGCTAGAAGATAGTGCAGGCACATACCTAGGAAAAGCACACCCACACTTATGAAGGAGCTATGGGAGCCCTGGTGGCTCTGTTATCCTTTGTTGTGTTTGTATTTATTTTAAAGTGGAATTCAAGTCTAGAACTAAATAAGATTAAAATTGCTCCCACCCCCTGCTATACTAACTACCCTGTAGAAGAAAGATGCAGATACCTATTTTCAGTGCACTCTGGTCTGATTACATAATCTTCCCAGCGGCCAATTTCAGGCGAGGAGAGAACGTCAACAACGGATGGAATGGCTGGTGGTGATGTCACCCTTATGCTTACTATGGGGCATCCTTTGTCGGCTGTCTCTTCTCTCCCCTGAAGCTGGCAGCTGGGAGCCGATTATGTGACCGGAACAGAGCGTCTTGAGAATAGGTAAGTATATGAATCTTCCTTCTACAAGGTAGCTAGTATAGGTGTCAGAAGTGAGATGGGAGCAGCTTAAAACTTGGTTGCTTCTAGACTTGAATTCCATTTTTAGGCTGGGTTCACACTATTGGGATATCAGACATCGCATGTGATTCGCACTGCATTGCTATGCAGATCACACGCAATGTCTGTACAATGCGAGAATTTGAATTGCATTTGCACCAAAATGGTGCAGGAACCTTTTTTTGGTCCGCACTGGAATCAGATTGCTTGGGTGCGATCCGATTCCTGCACCATTTCACAGTTCGCACTGCGATCTGCGAACCGATCTGGTGGTGTCATTAACTTTGTATTGACTCCTGCAGTGGTTCGCAAAGGGCAGTGTGAAATGCCTGCGAGAGACATGCGATGTGGGAACACGCACTGAAATTGCGCTGGTTCCCGCATCCAATGTGTGTGAACCGAGTCTTAATGGTACAGTTCTGATAAAATCAAAATTGCAGCAGCTGAACCAGTTTGTCTTGATTCAGGCCTGCTAAACTATAACACTTTGAAGAGTGAAATGGCTGCACTCATAAAAAAAAACTGAAGTTGCTGGTCCTGTAAGTTTTATTTTGTACGGCAGAAAGCAGAGAATACAATTATTGTGGCATATTGGCTTGTGGCCCTCTTACAAGGGGGGAGGAAATGTTCTGACTCCTATTCTGTGAGAGTAATCTGAATGTTCACTTGTGTGGTACATTTTAATATAGCTGAATATACTGTATGTATTAAGGTGTGTTGGTCTCTTTATTTAAAAAGACATTTTTCTTATTAAAAAAAAAATATATATATATATATATATGTATTTTATGGCAGACCATGCACTATTAAAAGCAACCTACTGTATGCTTGGAGAAATGTGGAGGGCAGCTATTGATGGTCTCTTCTTCTGAAAAATGCTAGTTGCATGCCATGATGATCAGTATTTACTGAATGCTTGAGTCAGAATAATACGTAGAGCAGTTGTCCTGAGTTCATTTGCTGCATGCTTCTTCCAGGTCAGTGAAGCCGAGGACAGCTAAGTAACTAGCATTTTCAGAAGTTTTTTTTAGTAATAGCAGTTCTTATATTTTTCTTAGCACAGGTTTCCTTCAAACTAATCCTCTCTCAAATTATCAAATTAACCTTTTGTTTTGTTTTGGTGGTTTCTAGCTCATGGTAGAGTTGTGTTTACCATTCTTGGATCCTCACTATCTCATTTCACACGTTATTGTCTTGCAGGCCCACCTTCTCACAGCTTCAGCTCTGGCTGGACTCATTGCTCAGGCACTTGACTCTGCAGCTCCCCCTTAGTTCACATCTTGAGCAGCTCGAGCGAAGCTTTTGGGAGACATATCATAGAGGAGAAAGTACCCTGCATTCCCATCCTGAAATTACAGAATAACACAACTGGCAACGGAAAAGAAACCCAGATACAAATACCCCAGTGTTGTGTGTATGGGGAACTCATGTTGCTTACTTTGCAAGGAGAGGGGATAACATATCCCTACATCTAGGTTAAATGAAGAGGATCTTCTGTGTCCAAGCTTACTGTACTGGTACTGCTTGTGAGCAATGAAGGGAAATCCAAAGATGCATTCTTGCAGGTCCAATGGGTGCCTAATGAGTTTAATTAGCTTGTAATGGTCCTTGGGCTGTCATGGGTAAAGATGAACAGTGCTTTTCGTGTGCCACTCACTAAACCATTTACAAAGCCAGTATGAGTTTTGTGGTTTTAAAGGCGTCATTTCATCACATCCACCCTGCATGGCGCCCCGTTTGTTCAAATTTCCTCTAAAAAGGAGCATTCTGCACCTTGTGTAAATACCTGTATGTATATTTAGACCCTTCTGTACATATTGTCCTAATGTTTGTGAATTGAGCCTGTCATCCCTGATCTCTTGTTCATGTTGCCAAGAAGGGCTTACTGGTTTTTCTCTGTCCAAAGCATTCTGGGCCTGGGAATTATTCCTTAAAACAGGACCATTATGCACGTGGGTATAAAAACAGCGAAGAATTTGTGATGTAGGCCACCTGTCTTACACAAAAACACATTTTATTTCTTGTTATGTGTCTACACATTTAGCACTTATAGATTGGTTAGAAGCTTTTAAAACCACCAGCATATAAATGTTTGCATATGTTCACTGTTAGCTGAGTTTATAAATTGCAACATCTCAAGGGGTCTCTGTATACCCCCGAAGAAAAATACAATAGGTGTCAGCCTATCTCTATTTTATATAGCTTGAAAATGGTAATTGTCTGACATGACAGCATAGTTAACAATTAACTATCTGCCTAAAAGCCAGTGTGTACAGTATATTGAAGTTATGTAATAGATGTATAGCTTGGAGATGCATTAGCAAGTACAGTAGCTTAGATGAAAATGAAATGAGGCTACTTAAAGCTTCCTCCAGTGCTCTCTTTTACATGCTTGCTGTGTTCTATAAGTGCACTTCATGTCCCCTCCCCTCATGTTACATACAACATCCATGAGTCTTTGTTTTCCTCTGTGCTGCAGTTTGCACATTTAAATAGCCCACAGTTTTGCCTTATATTATGTATGTGGAAAGTATTTCATAAGGAACACATCCATATTGATATTTTTGGTAAGTTTAGGGTCCTAAATGCTGAAATGCCCACACCATATAATGCTGAATGTAGGTTTGCTGAATCTAAACATGGATTTGGCCGGCCATGTCCTGTACATTGGAAGGTAGGTTTCTGTTCTTGTCTAGATTTCCTTTAAACAATTGTTGATTACTCTAATTCATTAGACTCTCACGCAAAAAACATCTGACATTAATGGAAAATTTAACATGACAATCGCAGGTTATAGCCATTTTGTTTCAGCACTGGAACAATCAGAACACAATCAATGAAATGCCATATGAAAATATGGTAGCAGCACAAGAAATAATTATCATAATATGCAATCATAACCCACTTTTAGTTAGGTTAAAAAAAAGTGTCCATCAAGTAGTAGACATTGAACATAACAAAATCCACCTCCTCAATCTTACAATGTAGTTGTCATATTTTTGTTTTGTTTTTAGACTTAATTAATCTTTATGGTACCGAATACATAATCAATTGCACTTCAAGCTACAGTTCTGTCGGTGGCTGCTATTAAATTGAAAACATGCATTCATTACTGTAGGTTATACTCAGAAACTGTCTGCCTTCAATGACTGGTATACTTTGCAATAAATCTAATTTATAGGTTTGCATGTAATAAAGATCTGCTGATAAAATTTACAGATTTGCAAAGGTTCCCATACTCAACCACTCAGCCTTTACCTGGACCTATGCTCAAATTCAAATGTGAAGGAAGATTCTACTGTACTTTAATTAAATAGTTGAACTAAGATCTATAATTGCTACATAATCCAATTTCTAATTCATTGTTTTTCTTTTTAATACATTTGCATTACGGTCTGTAATGGTTATGCCTTTAAGCTAATATGAAGCATGTTTTACCCTCTTCTGAAACTAGAGCCTGGCTAAAGCCACAGCAGAGGTGGGATCTGTGTGCTAACAGAGCCACCTAATGGTTGCTGAGAGAGCCAATCAAAAGATCTGCCTGTACACAAGTCCTGTCCCCTAGACTGGCTTCTGCCACCAGTACCCAGAGGAAGCTTGGAGTTAAGAACGATAATTACTGTACCATCAAGTTTACCTCACGTTCAGAGGTTCCCTCAAAATATAACAATGTTATTAGTAGCTCTTTATAAAAGCAGATTATAATTTTGGTAATATGGACATGTAATTATTATTTTACAATAATGTATCCATTATCAAAAAAAATACATTGCAAACTCATAAACCATAACCAAACTCATAAATGGCTAAATGAGGTCTCTACCTGCAATCATTTTAAGTTTAGGTTCACATCTCCACATTTTGTGTGGGTGTGTTCATTTGAATAGGCTGCTGTACCTGCAGGAAGCGCTGGGGAAAAAGTCTCCGACTGTTCCGTCCCTGCACAGAACAGTGCCATGCAGTTTTGCACCCCTGAAAATGTTCTGCATTTTCTGATGCATAGGGGTGGTGTCATTAAGAATTAATTGCACCCCGATGCATCTGCTA
Source organism: Glandirana rugosa (assembly GCA_018402905.1). Taxonomy (NCBI): domain Eukaryota; kingdom Metazoa; phylum Chordata; class Amphibia; order Anura; family Ranidae; genus Glandirana; species Glandirana rugosa. Next base: position 774,351 of record BLSH010230345.1, read on the forward strand.
TATAGCAGCGCGGTTTGGCTGAGGTTGAGGAAACATGCGATTTACATGTGTTCCCACACCTGCATATTTGAGAACCTAGGCCAAGGAGTACCCCAATGCATTTTAATAGGGGCCCCTCCATATTCAAGAAAAAAATATAACCAGGTTAACAGAAACGTGACACTTTTTCAATTTTTTTGTTTAGAAGTATATGACTGTATCTGAAGTTTTATGAGCCCATACCAGTTCTGTTATCACTGTAGGGAGCCATTTCCCACCTCCAGACTCCCACATCTGACAGCCAGGCTTTGCCATGAACTGAATTCCTTTCTATCAGCATTGTGTTCTCACATACATTCTTCATAGGGATATATGGAGAGTTCACTCCAGGAAGTTCTGCTAACGGCTGAGCTTTTCAAGGCAGTGCTGGTAGTGAATCAAGTTGGAGGATTAAACCCACTCCATCCCAAACTAAACAGAGTGTTAGGGGTTTCTGAGATTTGTATTAATTTTAAATTAGTAAAGTTTCCAGGATGATATGCCAGTAGGGTACAGGCTTTGGTAGAATGCTAGGGAGCTCTGGACACACTCCACTTAGGAGTATGCATAGAAACCAACAATAATATCATATGCAAGGGATTATTATTACAAAAAAATTTATTTTAACTACTGCTATGGTAAAGTTGTTAATGTATTTTGCAATTTAAACCAGCCTGATCTGATAGTTTACTAGGACTCTGCACAAACAGAATTCCTTAATCTATTTTACACTCCTGAGTTCAAGCACAAATATATTGAAGGGAAAACTCCAGGAAGCAATGATTTATCAAAACTGTCCCCTGCAGCACTGCAGTTTTAGAGAAACAACCACCTTCTTCTGTGGAAACAATATAATGCTTTCAAACATGAAGTATGCCTGTGTGACTCCCTTCTTCTCTGAAAGTCACTTCAGCAGCTCTGAACCATACAAATTCATGAAGCCTTTGCATCCCTTTGTTCCCTACAGATGCAAAACTCTGTTTAAACCACTAGATGGTGCTATTCATATAGTGCTGATAGGAAAATCACACACTAGAAATGCTGGAACTCACATAATGTCCTTCCTTCATAGACAAGCTATAATATGTTAAGAACTAATCCTTGCCGAAGGAGCTTATTTGCATATCGAGACAGATCTTAACCGGTACTAAAATTTTTTGGTACAATACATTTGCACATGTTTATAGCATGGTCTTAGGAATGCATAATGCTTTTGTGGCTGAATCTGAAATTCTTCTTAAAGCGGAGGTCCGGGCTAAAAAAAAAAATTAAAAGTCAGCAGCTACACATACAGTAGCTGCTGACTTTTAATATTAGGACACTTACCTGTCCTGGAGTCCAGCGATGTCGGCACCCGCCGCCGATCTTCGGATCGGGGGACGGGTGCAGCCGCCTCCATCGCGGGTAAGGGAACCCGGACGTGTAAGCAGTACAGCTTCACGCCGGGCACCTTACTGCGCATGCGCGAGCTCTGCCGCGCTCTGCTACTGGCCAGGCGGCCAGTAGCAGAGCGAGCAGGGAGGAGGGAGCCGGGCTTCTGACGTCAGCGGCCGCGTCCGCGGGCCAGAGCTCCCGGAAGTGTGGAAAAGGACACCTGTCTAAAGACAGGTGTCCTCTTCCCCCTCCCCCCCGAAAGGTGCCAAATGTGACACCTGAGGGGGGGAGGAATCCAACCAGCGGAAGTTCCACTTTAGGGTGGAACTCCGCTTTAAGATGAGCAGTAGTGTTCGATTGAATTTAGATGAACAGCAACTGTGAATATTTATTAACCACTTCAGATCCGCGCTATAGCCAATTGACGGCTACAGCGTGGATCTACTTTGCCGGGGCAATGCCAATTGACGTCTGCCCCTTTGCACGCTCCCTGCACGCCCTTGCAGCCACCGGCGGCGCGCTCTCGCGTCTGCTGCACGCTGTTTGAGCGTGCCCACGGGTCGGGCGAACTCGATGTCCGCCGGAGACCTGCGATCGTGTAACAGAGAGCCAGAACGGGGAACCGCCAATGTAAACACGGCAGTTTCTCATTCTGTGAGGGGAGACATGACAGATCTACTGATCCCTGTGATCGGGATCAGTTAGATCTGTTATGTCCCTGCCAGCCCAATCCCCACACACTTAGAACACAGTGAGGGAACACAGTTAACCCCTTGATCGCCCCCTTAGTGTTAACCCCTCCCCTACCAATGACATTTATACAGTAATCAGTGGCTATTTTTAGATCTGATCGCTAATAAAAACACCATAAATCAATTCCCATAGTTTGTAGACGCTATAACTTTTGCGCAACCCAATCAATATACGCCGATTGCAATTTTTTTTTTCTTTAACCAAAAATATGTAGAAGAATACATATCAGCCTAAACTGAAGAATAAATTTGTTTTTGTTTTGTTTTGTATTCTAGCAAAAAGTAAAAAATATTGTTCTTTTTTCAAAATTGTCGCTTTTTTTTGTTTATAGCGCAAAAAATAAAAACCGCAGAGGTGATTAAATACTACCAAAAGAAAGCTCTATTTGTGGGGGAAAAAAGGACGTCAATTTTGTTTGGGTACAACGTTGCACGGGCGCGCAATTGTCATTCAAATAGTGACAGCAATGAAAACTGAAAATTGCCCTGGGCAAGAGGGGGTTTAAGTGCCCAGTAAGCAAATGGTTAAACAACTGAATCAAAAGACGAAGTGCAGCCTCCCATATTATCCCTTAGTGAAGCCACTCAAACTGCAGTGCCAATGTCAGTGTAGAGACATTATTCGTAGTGCAAATCAGAAAACAAATGACTGCACACTGTTTCTTAAACCCCTTGGCGCTGGTTGTATGCAAATATGTGGCCTCTTGAGTCCTGGTCCTTAGCACCGAGGGGCCGCATATTTGCGTGAATTGCTGCCAATACACCTGTCTTGAGAGCGCACGCACTGCGTGCTCCTGGAACAGCTACCATCGCCTAACTGAAGGCAAGGAGCGATCAGGAGTTTTTGGATCACGTGGCAGCCAATCACGTCGGTCACGTTTTAAGCCCCGTCTTACGGCATTATAAACCTCTTAATGGGCCAGGAGGCGCCAGTGCTAAGAGGTTAAAATACAAAGTGTCTTCATTTTAATTCAAGTTCACCAACCATCTAAACTTGGCTACAATGCCCATAAAAATTCACACATTGCATAGAACAGAACTGAGTAGAGAAAGGCGAGGTACTGTAGGTGGAACAAATGTTTTTTTGTACCTGACAGAACTTTTCCAGGTGCCATTGCATAGTAAGAATGTTAACTACCTTCCACCTGCGTTCTAGATCTGCACTCTTAGTTTTGTGAGTTTTATGTAGCACTGTTTTTTTATGGGAATTGTGACCCATTTGTAATGACTTTCATGTGGAAGTGATAAAAATGCAGGTGTTTTATGTATTACAAGAACAGCAAGGGCCAAGTTCTTTATTTTGTACTACTTGTGTGAATATAATTTCTTTATCTCTTGTCATTATAATCTGCTACACTGAGTCAGGTAAAGAGGTCTTCAAGCAGCTGACTGCTCATCATCCCTGAGTGACAGTCATCATGTTAACTGTTTATAGTTAAAGATTCACTTTGCTCAAACAGAACAGGCAAGGGATGGAAGTACATCACTGAATCATGCTGCAATAAGTGGCCCCTTTATCAGGATTGGTTTGCACTACTATGGATCCCATTGGCTAAACCCCACAAATAGCTGCTCCATTATGTGCAGATGACAGGCAATATTTCGCACGTTTGTCAATCGCTTTACAAGGCAATCACAATATAAACAAAAGAGCTTGGAAATGAATATTTTAGGTCTAGGCTAATGGTTGGATGTAAAAATGTTGCACATTATTTAATTTGTTCTGTATGACATTGGTCTTGAATACCACACTCTACTTGTTACTGTTCTGTTACACTTTGCTGCAAAACAATCTAAATACATGAAGTTGTCTCAGAAGCTGCAGTGTGGTCCGTGTGTTTATTTCTCTGACGCATGGCATAAGAAATAACAAGTGGGCAGGGATGAGGACTGCAGTAGTTCCACTACTTACAATGCAGTAGCTGCATAACATTTTGCCCTGTACACACAATCAGAATATCTTACAAAAAATACCACTTTCAAAGCAATCGTACAATAATCTGCTTATTAGTACACAGCTTTAGTCTGAAATTTTCCATTGGGAAAAACATAAAAAATGTTCTCGTACGACACCAGATTGTACAATTTTTGTTTAGTTAGTACAGTTTTCGTCCAAAAATACAATAAAAATACATTACATCACTTCTGAATTTGATTCTGTCCTACAAGAATGTTCGTACTTTAGTAACCTATTCATTTTCCATATGGAGACTAGCATGCAAAAAAAATGGAGGATCATTTGCCCGATAATCTTCTCATGTGTACTAGGCTTAAGTGTATTGTAAACTTGATCCATGTTAAATGATTTTATACATTATAAGTGCTTCTTTATAAGTAAGTTTCAATCCTAAAGTTATGGTTTATTGCTGGTTTAGAAAACTAGAAAACTTTGGTTGTACGATCGTTGTATCTTGTGTACCGAGAAGTTGGTCCAACAAGTTGTACTGTGCAAAACACGCATGCTCCGAAGTCAGGAACGCTCGGAACTGTCCGTTCATGTAAACCTATGTTCCTAATTCACAAATCACATGCACCTGAACTTCCTCTTTATATGCTTGTAACACTTCACTACGTTCGGCTCAGTTCTACGATCACTTAGTGCATGTCAGTACGCAAGATACAACTGCCAACATACGATTTGGGTCGTACGACCGTCGCGCCGTGTGTGCGAGGCTTTAAAGTATAACTAAGGGCCAAACTTCTTTTTTAGTTTTGGATAGAGTGGAGAGGGATTAGAACTCCTGTCAGTTTTTATTGCTGTCTGTGTCCCCGTCTATTTGTCCTGTTTACCATTATTAATAAAAGTGAAAGTAAAAGAAAATTCCCCAAATTTGTGTTGTTCCCAGAAAAATAATGTAGGGGAAATCACAGTGGTGTTGTGGATAGCACTTTTGCCTGGCAGCAAAAGGGTCACTGGTTCAAATCCCAACCATGTCACTACCTGCCTGGGGTTTGCATGTTCTCCCTGTGCCTGTGTGGGTTTCCTCCAAAGACATGCTAAATTAGATCCTGTCTAAATTGGCCCTAGTATATGTATGAATGTGAGTTAGGGACCTTAGATTGTAAGCTCCTAGAGGGTAGGGATTGATGTGAATGTACAGTATCTCACAAAAGTGAGTACACCCCTCACATTTTTGTAAATATTTTATTCTATCTTTTCATGTGACAACACTGAAGAAATTACACTTTGCTACAATGTAAAGTAGCAAGCGTACAGCTTGTATAACAGTGTAAATTTGCTGTCCCCTCAAAATAACTCAACTCACAGTCATTAATGTCTAAACCACTGGCGACAAAAGTGAGTACACCCCTAAGAGAAAATGTCCAAATTGGGCCCAAAGTGTCAATATTTTGTGTGGACACCATTATTTTCCAGCACTGCCTTAACCCTCTTGGGCATGGAGTTCACCAGAGTATCATAGGTTGCCACTGCATACCTCTTCCACTCCTCCATGACGACTTCACAGAGCTGGTGGATGTTAGAGACCTTGCGCTCCTCCACCTTCCATTTGAGGATGCCCCACAGATGCTCAATAGGGTTTAGGTCTGGAGACATGCTTGGCCAGTCCATCACCTTTACCCACAGCTTCTTTAGCAAGGCAGTGGTCATCTTGGAGGTGTGTTTGGGGTTGTTATCATGTTGGAATACTGCCCTGTGGCCCAGTCTCCAAAGAGAGAGGATCATGCTCTGCTTCAGTATGTCACAGCACATGTTTGCATTCATGGCTGCCTCAATGAACTGTAGCTCCCTATTGCCTGTAGCAATCATGCAGCCCCAGACATGACACTCCCACCACCATGCTTGACTGTAGGCAAGACACACTTGTCTTTGTACTCCTCACCTGTTTGCCTCCACACACGCTTGACACCATCTGAACCAAATAAGTTTATCTTGGTCTCATCAGACCACAGGACATGGTTCCAGTAATCCTTGTCCTTAGTCTGCTTGTCTATAGCAAACTGTTTGCAGGCTTTCTTGTGCATCATCTTTAGAAGAGGCTTCCTTCTGGTACGACAGCCATGAAGACCCATTTGATGCAGTGTGCAGTGTATGTTCTGAACACGGACAGGCTGAGCCCCACCCCTTCAACCTCTACAGCAATGCTGGCAGTACCTATACGTCTATTTCCCAAAGACAACCTCTGGATATGACGCTGAGCACGTGCACTCAACTTCTTTGCTCGAACATGGCGAGGCCTGTTCTGAGTGGAACCTGTCCTGTTAAACTGATGTATGGTCTTGGCCACCGTGCTGCAGCTCAGTTTCAGTTTCAGTTTCTTGGCAATCTTCGTATAGTCTAGGCCATCTTTATGTAGAGCAACATTTCTTTTTTTCAGATCCTCAGAGAGTTCTTTGCCATGTGGTGTCATGTTGAGCTTCCAGTAATCAGTATGAAAGAGTGAGAGCAATAACACCAAATTTAACACACCTGCTCCCCATTCACACCTGAGGCCTTGTAACACTAATGAATCACATGACACTGGGAAGGAAACTGGATAATTGGGCCCAATTTTGACATTTTCACTTAGGGGTATACCCACTTTTGTTGCCAGTGGTTTAGACATGAATGGCTGTGTGTTGAGTTATTTTGAGGGGACAGCAAATTTACACTGCAACACTGCTTGTACGCTCACTACTTTACATTGTAGCAAAGTGTCATTTCTTCAGTGTTGTGACATGAAAAGATATAATAAAATATTTACAAACATGTGAGGGGTGTACTCACTTTTGTGAGATACTGTATATGTAAAGTGCTGCGTAAGTCGACAGTGCTATATAATTATCTGAAATAAAAAAAATCTTCCAATGGGGTCAGTAGTTCTGGTGACTTGGGGGTCCCCAAGGAATTCCCTTCATTTGCAGGGATTTCCTCTCACTCCCTGTTTGGCTATGGGGCAGGAAGTGCAGGTAAATATTTTCAATGGTACACAGATGGTGAAAAAAAAATCTGATGGGTTATAACCCTCCCTTGTGCTATCTAAAAAGTTTTGCCTATAGTTCCACTTTAAAGTGAAACTATAGGCAAAATTAAAAATGACCCATATGATGCATTCTGTTAATACCATTAACTCAGCAGTCTTTGTTTTTCTGAGTACCCCGTTTTATTGTCTGTTGATCCTGCCAGTAAGTCTTATTTATTTAATTAAAACGTTTATTCTAAAAGGAAAAAAAAACAGAAACTGCTTAAAAAATGTAAGCTGGACTTCAGCAGATGGTCACCAGCTATCCAATGTCCACCCCAGAAGAGTGTTTAAATCAACACTCACATTCCCATGCAGTGGGTTCGTCGAGCTGCTGGAGACCCAGACCAGCCTGACTACATCCCCCTTTTAAAATATAAATGGTAAGTTGACCTTTAAGTAGTGTATGCCACAGAAAAAGTACAACATTCTATTACAATTCTAATAATATAAAAAATACGCTGACACAAAAAATTGCCTTGACGATTAAAAATAAAATAGTGTATAGGTCTAGACATTTCAAATTGGATGAATGGGTCAATCCAGAAAAGATTTTCACCCCTCTGAGAATCATTGCTGAACTCTATCCAGTGGAAATAAAGCTCACAAAAAAGGCAGTAGATCCTGTCAACTCAAGATCTATCTAGGTAGGCTTATAACAAGGCCTACAGGTGGAGTCAATAGCACCTAGATATGCACCATTTAGGAGATATTCACATTTGTAGCAACTAGTAACATCACTGGCACATGTGGTCTGAATGGATGGCACACTCAAGTGTGCTGTATATTCAGAGCAATGTGTCGCAATTGTGACTCCTATGTGCATGTGCGGGAGGGACATTCAAACGGCGGTAGTGTACAAACTCGGAAGGGATCCGCTTTATAGGCAAGTCTGTCATAATGTGCTAGTGTGCAGTGCATACTGGCACATTATGACGTTAACCTGTATGGGGACCATTTTTATTTTTAAAGAGTTTACTACCACTTTACAGGCTCTCTTTACATTCACAGGCTCAGGTCTGCAACCAGCTATTTATATACTGTAATTTCTATTTGTCAAGCTAGAGCTAACTGGACTATTGCAATGAAACCCTGTATTCCAGGACTGTACAATTACAGCAATTACCCTCTGCTTTAATTTTTTTGTGTGGATGCCCTAGAACAAAACATGCCACAAATCTCCAGAATGGCTGATTTCTGCCCATATGTGCAAAATCTAGTGGCTCAAAACCTGGTCTTTTTGTAGCTGTCTGTAAAAAAAGAAGTCTCACACGTATGCCCTTTGAGAGAGAATATCTTTTTGGTGAGGCACTTGACAAATTCCTCAAACATGTCATAGAAGGAAAAGCCCTTCAATAGTGAAAGGTTTCAAAATCACCTTTCTTAGGGGCTTCTATCTCCTCAAAACAGATTAAATCATTGCTCCACCCAAGCTTCAGCTGCAAAGCCTAAATCCAGCTCTTTCTTTTGCCACAAGACTTAGAACACAAAATCCACCAAGTCTACCCCAAAGACTTCTTCCCAATGAAGGGGCCTCCCTCCTAAGAGTTGGGGGATGTCTGTTACAGTTTGCCCTTCTCTGGGTCACAGATGTCCCACACCTGTGAGTTCAATTGGTGGTTTCAAAGGGGTAAAAAATAGAGTTTCAAACTATCCACTCATGGCTTCCTTCTCTCAAACCAACCAAAATCTGCTCAGGAACAGTCAAATTTGTGGAACGCCTGAACCATCTCTTTTCCCATAGAGTAGTCGTTCCACTACCTCTTGAGGAGAGGTTCAAAGAATTCCATGCAAACCTGTTTACAGTGCTAAAGCCCAACAGTGATATTTGTCCTATCCTGGACCTAAAATACATTGACAAGTACCTCCAAGGTCCAAAGCCTCCTATGGAATCTGAAAGGTCCATTATTGCATATCTGAGGTCAGGGGAATAACTCATCCATGGACATCCAGGATGCCTAGCTATATATTCCCATGTACCACCTCATCAGCTTTTCTGCACTTCACAGTAGGAGACTATCACTTCCTGCTTGTCACACTGCCCTTTGACCTATCCTCTGCTTCAAAAATATTGACATAGGTACCTACACCCCTTCTTACCCTCTTAAGAACTTGGGGCATTCAAGTAATCTAGATGACCTTCTCCTGAAGCACTAATCTCCCTTCAAGCCATCTGCAAAAGTCCACAGTACTATTCAGATACTTAAGGCTTTTGATTGGGTAACCAAAAACCCACTCTCCGACTGTCACTTTGCCCGAAGTACTTGGGTTCCATTCTAGACACAGCCAAGCAAAAGCCTTTCTTCAATTAAACAAACTAGTCTCTCTCAGATCTCACACTTGTGCTTTAGAAGAGAAGTGTGGGTATTGAAAATAACAAACAATCATACTCCCCTAGATGGCTGCAGCACCGATCCCAGCTGCAGCTGTTCCCCTCCGCCTCTACACTGAGAACTGAGTGATCAAAGATCTCTGATCGCTCAGTTCTCAGTCTTCAGTGAGAGCTAGAAGAGCCAGTGACTGACAGTCATTGGCTCTCTGCTCACTGAAGACCGAGAACTGAGCGATCAGAGAACTTACCAGCTAGCCTGCAAAAAAACCAAATTGACCCTGTCTAAAAATTCACATTAAAAACAGAGGGTTATGCTTGCACACATTTGCAAATATAAGTGTAAGCCACAGTGCCTACGTCAAGGCTATGTACTGTGGTCCTAACTCTGTAATTTTCAGAGTCTTCCAAGTTGGAGCACATATAGCAGTGGATAGATTAAGGGCAGGTTTGCCTGAAGGGAATGCACCCCTTCTTAAATGCACAGGCACGCACAGGAAGCCCAGTAAAAGCATAATGGCAGCTGAAGGCATCCAGTGTGTCCCCACATCCAATTCAACCAACTGTACAGAAAAGTGGCATTCACCCCAACCTATAACTAGGCTTTGCAGTAAGATGCACATGGAAGGGCAATGCACATCACACAAACAATTTCCCAGTATACTTACCAGCTAGCCTGCAAAACCAACAGATTGACACTGTCTGACAATGTACATATTTGCAAAAAATAAAGCTAGTTATAGGTTGGGGTGGTTGCCACTTTTTTTTGTACATCTGCTCACTTTGTGGGGAGGCCATGTGCACCGAGCACCAGGAACCACCGCTTAAATAGGATCCTTGGACACCATTATTATCCCTATTAACTTCATCGTATAGTACAAGACACTGACTTTATCATCATTATTTTTTCTGTTTGTTTACTGGATAGTGCTGAGGGATTGACGACTGATGCAATCCATTTGGTGGAGTGTTGTGAATGCACGCATGGTACTGTTCTTCCCAAAATTTGATGCAAAGTAACACATTATTGACACTGCTCCTTATCACAAGTGACACATGATCTTCCTCCATTGGTCTTTGCTGCCTGCCTACAGTGAGCTGGTCACTTCTGCCCATCTGAACCGTTCCTGCTACCAGTAGCTAGTTTACTTGCATTCAAGGCCTAGTAAATTACCCTGGAATGTTGTCCTCTGCTTGAGTCCCTGCCCTCCTCTGAATCTTCCTTCGCTCTGTCAGGTGTGACCCTCTTCTCTGTTCTACCCCAGAAGGATTCCACCAGTTATGCAGGACTTCATGGGTCAAATTGCAACCTTGATTAATGAATCTGACTTCAGACTTGGCAGTAGCTCAGCCTTCTGCTACAGAGGTTCTGTGATGCTGAATCTTAGAGATCCTTTATAGATGATATTGTCCTTAAAGACTGCCAGGCTTAGAGAGATCATTTTGGTTCTTAGACATTGTTATGGGAACTGGGAGACTCCTGATAAGCTGCTCACACCTCCCAAATGCTTGGCATCCCTATAAGGAATCTTTTATTAAGAAATGGGCTAACCCAACCATTGGAGCAGTATCAGTATCTTAAAAAAAACACTGATAAATCCCAGAGAATACAACTGTTTTTTTAGATCCTGTCAACAAATGTTTAGACTGTCTTTCCAACGCCTTGTTTTCTCTGGTTGACTCTGACTGTAACTTGTCCTGATCGTAATGCTGGGCTGTCTAACTTTTGGGGACCAGACTAGGGGCATTATAGGTGATACTGTTTCCCTCTAAATTGATCTGCTGTTTGTGAAGCATTTAAAGCTAATGCTGGTAGACTCATCAGTCCAGAAATTACTTGACTCTTTACTTCTGCATAAGTGTCCTGTAACTAACAGTAGCTTCTTTTGAGGCAGTCCCATTTGCCTAGTTCCACTCTAGACACAACATCTTGTTATTGTGGGACAAATTGGTTCAGTCTCTGGACAAACTGATTCAACTGACACTGGTCCATGGCCTTGTGGCTCATGAATCCAATTCTGAAGTTCCAATGTCTTGGAAGATCCTCAAAAAGTATGCCAGTCTCATAGGCCGGGGAAGAATCCTGGACTCCTTCCCGGTGCAGGGAACATGCACGCCAGAGAAATGCTGTATCTTGATCAATCTTCTGGAACCCCAAGCGTTTTGGTCGGCGCTGCAATGTTGCACAACTGGCGGGATCCAGTCGGACAGTACCGTGGCAGTGGCATTTGGAGATACCCTTATTCCTATATTGTCATGTACAATGAATAGGTGTTTTATTTTAAAATTGACTAAAGTGGTTTGCACCCATTTCTGTACATCCTGATCAAAGAAGCACACCTGAGATCAAATGTTCCTGGGACCTTATCACCAAGTATGTGCGCTTAGGACATTTTCAATATAGCCATTGTTGAGCTAACAATTAATATTTAGGCACATCTATTAAAGAGCAGTCACAATAAAACGGCACCAACATCCTCACGCTAACCAACACAGAAATTAATACACATACGCTCAGCTCATACTGATCATCCCTCGTCTCATGATTTCCACATAAAGTTCACAGCTCCTCTTTCAAAAAGACTGCGTGTGTCCAAAAATTTCAAGCATGTTTGCTCAAATTTTATAGGTCAAGATCATCTGGTAAAAGGAGCATCCAACATGTTATATTGGGAAGTGATCCGGTCTGCTTCAAAGGCTCTTTTGGTGAGCAGCAGGAGAAGCAATGTACTTCTATACCTGGAGCAATATGAAGTCACCATCCAGAATGCGGACAATATAATGAACTGATTGGCTAACTACCATTTTCCAGGGTGGTTAGGTAATCAATGAGACAGACAAGCAAATGCCTCCTTTGAGCTCTGTAAGGTATGAGCCCCTAAAGTAATTTATACAACATAAACATGCAAGAAAAGGATTCAAAGAATTGAGTAAATCCTCCTTATCTGACACCTTTAAACATGAAATTAAGACTCTTCATATTAGATGAATTAATAGACATTTGTATTGGTAAGTCACAAGGTTTGACTCTCTATGTTCCATTAGACCAGACCTTTTCCAATAGACTGAGTACAGGACAGTGCTCTGTATATTTGACTGTACATGGAGCATGCTGCACTGCATGCTCCCAGCACAGAGACTGAGCTGTCATTAACAACTCTGAGTCTTGTATTAAAGATTGGAAGTCCAGAGGACCAGCTCTTGATCACATGAGGGAAAATGGCTAATTGGGCCAACAAAGGTGCTCTGAAAAGTGAGAAGAGTGATTCACTAAAACACGGTGCTTTCACCCAGTGCTCAATCCATAAGAAATCAGCGCCTTTTACCAATAAGGATGGGCTCAGGCGTGTTCGCAAGTGCACATTCCCGAGCCTGCCAGCGAGTGAACCCAGCACTGTGCTAATCACAGGCAGGGAGACATTCCCGATCGCTGCAGTGGCACAGTGGGGAAATGTCTCCCTAGCCCGTGATTAGCGCAGTGCAGGGTTCACTTCGTGGCAGGTTTGGGCAACTGTACTTGCAAACACGCCCGAGCCCATTCTTACTTACCAGAAATCAAATTAGCTTGAGCATAAGTCCAATATTAACCACTTCAGATCTGCGCTATAGCCGATTGATGGCTACGTCATGGATCTGAATTGCCAGGAGGCCGTCAATTGACATCCTCCCCTTTGCGCGTTCCAGGCTCGCTCTCACAGCCGCCACACGCTGCGTGAGCGTGCCCGCGGGTCAGGCAGACTCGATGTCCGCCACAGATTTCCATTGTTTATAGGCGCTATAACTTTTGCACAACCCAAAATACGTGTATTGTGATTTTTTTTACCAAAAATATGTAGAAGAATATATGTTGGCCTAAACTGAGGAATAAATGTGTTTTTTTATATTTTATTTTTGGATATGTATTATAGCAAAAAGTAAAAAAAAATTGTTCTTTTTTCAAAATTGTCGCTCTTTTATTGTTTATAGCGCAAAAAAATAAAAACCTCAGAGGTGATCAATTACCACTGTACACTGCAATACCACAGTCCCGATAAAAATCGCAGATCACCACCATTACCAGTAAAAAAAATAAAATAAATAAAAACGCCATAAACCAATGTCCATAGTTTGTAGGCGCTATGACTTTTGCGCAACCCAATCAATATACACCGAATGCGATTTTTTTTTACCAAAAATATGTAGCCTAAATTGATGAATAATTTTGTTTTTTTATTTTTGGATATTTATTATAGCAAAACGTAAAAAATACTGTTCTTTTTTCAAAATCGTCGCTATTTATTTGTTTATAGTGCAAAAAATAAAAACCGCAGAGGTGATCAAATACCACCAAAAGAAATCTCTATTTGTGGGAAAAAAAGGACGCCAATTTTGTTTGGGTACAACGTTGTACGACCGCGCAATTGTCATTCAAAGAGTGACAGCGCTGAAAACTGAAAAATGGTCCGGGCAGGAGGGGCGTTTAAGTGCCCAGTATGGAAGTGGTTAAGAAGCTGTGATTAGAGGCAGCTTATCAAATTAGGCAAATTAGGTAAATTAGGTGGTCGCCTAAAGCCTCGCGCTCACAGGCGCCTTGGGGCTGCCTAATTTGCCTAATGCTTTATCCTAGTTTTGAGGGACAGTGGACCTTAATTCGTCTGTGCTCAGGCAGCGTTAGAGCCCTGTCTCACTTAAGAGGGCCTTAAGGCAGTCGAACAGTTGATTTGCAGTGTGACTTTATTTTAGAGGGGACAGAACACCTTAATGGTGCTGTGTGCAGGAAGTGTTGAGAGCCATGTCACACTCACTTCTTGCATAATCTAAGACTTCTCGAACTCTGCCAGCCAATGACGAGTGACATCCGCGCATGTGACCCCTCCCACAAGGATCTTAAGCTAGGAAGGCCTATCGAGGATCTCAATCTGGAAGGCCTGCTGCATAGCTGATGAAAGGATGGATTTTTTCCGTTGTGGGCGTGAGTGGGGCCTCATGTCTAAGTTTTGCCTAAGGCCTTACAAAGCCTAGGGCCACCTCTGGTTGCAATGATATATACAGTTTTGCTAACACACGCCAAAGTTGCAAAAACTGGGTTTAGGCATTTGTTTTACCTTCGTCATCAAGGGGTTAATGTTATTACAAAGGTAAATTTCAATATTTTTAAATCAGGGGCTTTCAATAAAATATCTGGTAATCCTACCTTTTAAGCAGTAGTAAACTCTTAGTATAAACTTGTACCAACGGGAAAACTTATAAGTAGTGTTGAGCGAACCCGGACTGTAACGTTCGGGTCCGTACCGAACTTTCGGGTGTCCGTGGCACGGACCCGGACATTTCAAAAATAGTTCGGGTTCGGTCCGGGGTTCTGCTATTTTACTCCACGTGTTGAGAAGCTGCAGGGCAGCCAATCAACAAGCGTTTCACTGGTTTGCCCTTAGAAGCCATCACAGCCATGCCTACTAATGGCATGGCTGTGATTGGCCAGTGCATCATGTGACCCAGCCTCTTTATAAGCTGGAGTCACAGTGCTGCAGTCACATGCTCCTTGGGTTAGTGTAGGGAAAGGAAGCTGAAAGCTTGAGGGAGAGATTTGAGACATTTTAAGACCTGATCCTGCATCCTGAGATAGATTACTTTACTACTGCTGTCTGTGCTGTTGCTCTGAGGACAGATAGCAGAAATTAGAGATTTCACATACCGCTGCTTTGAGTTGCAGATCAAGCTCTGCAT
>BLSH010230345.1:794152-806490 GCA_018402905.1 Glandirana rugosa
GTGTCTACAGATACGTTCAGTGTGGGCTTTAACGGTTTTCATCGCGTCCTTGATGAAAAAGTTTAGTCACGTCACGGCGTTTCAGCCGTTAACGGCCGTTATCCCACGCTGAACAGTACGCAAAACTGTCCAGTTTAGCGTACTGTTCGGGAGATTACGAGGAACTCGAAGGTAGAAACGGGTCAGACGGAAGGACCAAACGTGAAAGGCCGACAAACTTACACGTACACTAGTGGTAACGTTGTGCCGCGAAAGAAGTCAGTCCCGTGTGAGTGACACGGTACTTACGTCTCGATGCCGCGTACGTGACCATTACAATAGCCGACTTCAGCTACACTTATAGAAGACTTACGACGTCGTGCGATCGTTCGGGTTCCGTCCGGACCCGGACCCGGACTTTGTCCCGAAGTTCGGACGGACCAGCAGAACCCGAACTTCCAGAGGTTCGCTCAACTCTACTTATAAGTTTTACCTGTAGGTACCTTGAATATCTTCTAAACTTGCAGCATTCAGAAGATATTCACATCGACTTCAGCCGATAACATTACCAGTGCATGCGCCGTAGCTCTGCATTCATGGCACAGTGAGTGTGCCCTGACTGAAGAAAGCGCCGTGTTGCAATGGTGATCACATGCACATTCAAACAGCCGGAAAGTGCAAACCAGGAAGGCAGACTGGGCAAAGATGGAAGCTCAAGGAGCATTAGAGGGCTTGTCATGCGATTTGACCTGTCAAAACGCATGACAAGTCGCACCCTATTGCCGGCAATTGCCGACTTTGCGGCACTGCACTGATTTGAAAAAGTAGTTCCTGCGCTACTTTTGGCAATTTCGGGTGTGACTTGCATAGACATCTGTGCATGAAGCTGCAGTGTTTTTTTTTTTAGCCACTTCAGCCCCGGAAAGTTTTACCCCCTTCCTGACCAGAGCAGTTTTTGAGATTCGGCACTGCGTCGCTTTGACTGAAAATTGCGCTGTCGTGCGACGTTGTACCCAAACAAAATTTGCGTCCTTTTTTTTCCCACAAATAGAGCTTTCTTTTGGTGGTATTTGATCCCCTCTGCGTCATTTCTGATCACTGCTATAAACAAAAAAAGAGCGACAATTTTGCAAAAAAACCTGAAAATTTCCTACCAGATACTTACCGTAATTTTCCTTTCCTGATGGACTCCATGGCAGCCTACGTGTGGGTTAACCCCGCTTCCTCTCCAATGCTATAGGACCCCTAATCCCATAAATGTGAGCTACCGGCTAGAGACCGCGTTCCATAACTAGCCTACTCCTTACTCAATGGGTGGGGACTCCGTCTGCCATGGAGTCCATCAGGAAAGGAAAATTACGGTAAGTATCTGGTAGGAAATTTTCAGTTTTCCTGACAGACTCCATGGCAGCCTACGTGTGGGAAATAACTAGCCATAACCACACGGGAGGGTATGCTTTACACACAAAGGATTTTAATTTGCACCATCAATTGACAAGACAGCACGACCAAAGTTCACAGAGGACAAGGAAGTTGGTTCGACACAATAATGTGACATGAACGTGTTGATGGAAGACCATGAAGCCGCCCTGCAGATAATTTCCGGGGCCACATGCCGCGCGGCTGCCCAGGATGCCGCCAGTCCCCTGGTGGAATGGGCGGTCACCGCCTCCGGAGGAGCCATCCCATTCGCCCTATATGCTTGCTGGATCACCTGGACGATCCAAGCCGCTATCGTCCTTGATGAGGCCCGTTCTCCTCTGTTCTTCCCAGAGTACCGCAAAAAAAGATATTCCGAGCACCTAAAGGCGGCTGTTACCCGGAGGTATTCCTTCAGCACCTCTCCTACATCTAGCGGGTGAACCCCTCCGGATCCTGCTGCCCTGAACGTGGGAAACAAAATCTCCTGGTTCTCATGGAATACCGACGTCACCTTCGGGTTTGTATTGAGCATGGGTACCAGCACTACCCTATCCGGAAAGAAGGACAAGAAGGGTTCTTTATGACTGAGGGAGCCAATTTCTGAGACCCACTTGGCCGATGTGACCGCCACTAGAATGGCGGTCTTCGAGGACAGCTCCTTCACTGAGGTTGGTTCGACTGCTGCCGAGAGTGAGTCCAGAGGTAGGGGGTAGGGGTAAGTCCCATTTGGGGAATCTTGGTCTCCTTTGAGGCCTTATTCTCGCTGCCCCCCTAAAGAACTGCCAGACCAAAGGATGAGAGGCCCACGTGGACCCAGAGAAGGCTGATAGTGCCGAGACTTGAACCCTCAGTGAACTGACCGCCAAGCCTAGGTCTAGGCCCGTTTGCAGGAACCCCAGGATTGCCTGAACATCCGGATCTATGGATGACCTCTGCATGGCTGATGCGAACTGCACAAATTTAGCCCAAATCCTTCCATACACCCTGTTGGTACTTGACCTTCTTGAACTCATGAGGGTGGAGATAACGCCCGTCGAACAGCCTAGGGCTTCCAGCCTCCCCCTCTCAAGAACCAGACCGTCAGCCTCATGACCGCTGGGCAATGGTGTAGAACTGTCCCCTGGGAGAGTAGGTCCGGTCTGAGGGGGAGGGGCACCGGGTCCCAGGTGCTCAGTTGAGTCAACAGAGGAAACCATGGCCTGTTCAGCCAGTATAGGGCCACCATTACCACTTCTACTGCTTCCGCCCTGAGCCTCCGTAGGAACCTCATGATGAGCGGGCACGGAGGGAAAGCATATGCTTTGCTGAACTCCCATTTGTCCATCAGAGCATCCATCCCGCAGGCCTGACTGCAGCGATTCCGGGTGTAGAATTTCTCGACTTTGAAATTGCAGGGGGAGGCGAACAGATCCACCTCCGGCTGAAGTCCCAGCGACAAAATCCACTCCAACGTCTCGTTGTGGAGAGACCACTCGGTATTGTCTAGCTGGACTCTTGAGAGGAAATCCGCCTGAGCATTCTGAACCCCGGGGACGAATACTGCCGAAATGTCCATTAGGTGCCTCTGGGCCCATGACAGGATTGGCTCGACTTCTCTGAGTAGGGCAGGGCTCCGTGTTCCCCCCCTGCCTCTTCACATAGGAGACTGCCGTTGTATTGTCCATTCTGAGAAGAACCGATTTCCCCCTCAGGAGGTGATCGAAGGCCTGGAGAGCCTGGAAGGCCGCTCTTAGCTCCAGAGTGTTTGAGCCCGGAGTGCGGGTGCAGGGCTCCCACCTGCCTTGTGCCAGCTCCGACTCGTAGTGAGCCCCCATCCCGTACCACTGGCATCAGTGGTCACCACAGCCCATGAGACCGGGAAGATGGAGTGGCATGTAAGCAGGTTTCTCCATCTCAACCACCAGGGAAGGCTGGCCCTCATGGCCAAAGTTATGCGGATGAGCTGGTTGTTGTTGCCGGAGTCCCATTGGCAGAGGAACCCCGCCTGGAAGGGGCGTAGCCTCCAAAGGGCCCACTTGACCATTGGCGTTGTGGCAACCATGGTGCCAATGATCTCGAGGCAGTAAGAGGCCCTCAGGTATGGGGACGATAGGGCCCGTGACACCCTTTTCCTGATGATGGGGATTTTCTCTACCGGAAGGGAGATTGTGCCCTCCACCGTGTCGAACTGAGCCCCCAGGTATATCAGACGTTGGGCCGGCTCCAGATGGCTCTTCTCCAGATTCAGCAACCAGCCGAACTCAGACAGGGTGGAGATGACCTGGTCTCTGTGGACAAGCAGTTGCTCCCTCTCCTGCGAAAGGAGGAGTAGATCGTCCAGATAATGATACAAACAAATACCCTTTGTTCTGATCAAAGCTACTATGGCTAGGAGAACCTTGGAAAAGGTGCGAGGAGACGTTGAGAGACCGAAGGGGAGACAGGCAAACTGCAGATGTCTCGGCCCGACCGCAAACCGGAGGAACTTGCTGAACCCTTCCTCCACAGGCACATGAAAGTAGGCATCTTTCAGGTCTATTGAGATCAGCCAATCGCCCGGTTGTTCCGCTTGCTGGATTGTGGACAGCGTTTCCATCTTGAATTTTTCGTATTTTATAAATTTGTTTAAATACATTAAGTCTATCACCGGACCCCAGGTGCCATTTCTCTTTCGTACGAGGAACAGAGGTGAGTAGACCCCCCTGAACTTCTCTGCCTCCGGAACCGGTAGGACGGCTCCCTGAACCACCAGAGAGTCTACGTAATCCAGGAGAGCTCTTCTTCTTTCTTCTGCCCGTGGGAGCATTGTTGCGACAAATCTGTGCGGAGGGGTAGCGATGAAGGACCAGGAGTGCCCCTTCGACACTGTCTCGATGGTCCAGTGGTCCGAGGTCAAGGCCGTCCAGACGTGCCGGAAAAGGCGCAGACACGCCCCTACCCGACCCGCCTGGGCGGGCCCAATCTCAACACGACTTAGTGGCTTCCCGAGCCCCGGACACCTGACCCTTGGTCGACTTCGGCCCAGTCTGGCCTCTTCTCCAGCTCCTCCTGAAGTCTCTACCTGGCTTATACAAGTGAGCCTCCCTTGAACGCTCTGTACTCCTTCTTCTGCGCTGTGGTCTCTTCTGACCGAATAGACGCCTATCCTGGGGGATGAAACCAGACTTCCCACCTGTGGCTCGAGCTATGGCACTGTCCAGCTTGTTACCGAACAGGGAAGACCCTTCAAAGGGAATCTTACACCAGGCCTGCTTAGACGCCGGGTCCGCACACCAGGGGCGCCTGGTCGCCAACGCCCGCCTGGCCGTGACCGCGGACAGCATAGCCCGGGCCAAGAGGCGGATAAGGTCAATGGAGGCCTCCCCCAAAAAGGCTGTTGCTTGCTTAAGTTCCTGGACAGCTGAACTTCCGACCAGCTCTTTGGAGACACCCCGAATCACCGACTCTACATTCTCCATTCAGGGCTCCATTGCTTTGGATAACGCCGCGAGGGCCAGGACTGGCTTGCAGGCCACCCCGGCCAGCCCGTAAACCCTCCTGAGGTCCTGGTCAATCTTCCTCTCAAGGCCATCCCTGAAAGATACCGCATCCTCAAGCGGGAGAGTAACATGCTTGACCAGCCGCATCAGGGCTGCGTCTACCAGAGGGGTGTTCTCTAGGTATTTTACGTCCTCAGGCTTAAATGGATAAAGTTTCGCCGATTTACCAGACATAGACGACTTACTGTCTGTCTTCCCCCAATCTTCCTCTTTCAGTTCTCCCAGGAGCGGGAAGCTGGGGCGCTCCTTCCCCAGGTGCTTAAAAAATTTTCTCTGCTTCGCCGGCGGGGCGGAAGGGATCCTCCCATTTAAGGGCCTCTTTGACTGCCTTTATCAGCAGGGATACCAGGGCAAAATCAAAGTCACCTGGAAAGTCATCCGCTTCCATCTCGCTGTCCGAAGACCTGAGCGAGGAATCATAAGGCCGTAATGAGCCCATATCCTCCAGGACTTCGTCGGCCACTGAGTCTGACATGGTGGTGGTTTGACTCTGCGTGTGCGACGCGCCCCATTCCTTTAGGGACTGCTGCACTACACGCTTCACCAGCGACTCCATCTGCTGGTTATCCGTATTCCTTTCCCCAACTGCCCGGGCGTAACAGGGGTCGCACAGAGACTTGCCCTCCGGGACCCGCGCCCGACATCCCCAGCAGGCTCTATGACCAGAGCGGCTGTCATGGCGGTGGGAGCGGTGCCTGGAGGAGGAATGGGAGCATCTCCTCTGATGATGATCCCCAGGCGGAGAGCCACGTCTGGATCTGGAGGAAGAATGATGATGCGGCTTGGCAGGGGCTTGGTGGGCCATATACTGAGAACTGGACCTGGAAGGGCTGGAAGGAAGAGAAAAGGAAAAGATACAGGGGGCTTAGTCAGAGTGCTTTGCCTGCCTGCCCCTAGTAGCCATCTCCCGCACACACCTTGTGCAAGGAGGCTGACCACAGGAAGGCGATGATTTGTCCATCTCGTCCGGTAGGAACAGACTTCAGGCTGGGGGGGGGAGGAGGGCATAGTTTACAACAGAAGAACCATATACACACCGACATGTATGTACACACATATACAAACACACATATAAATAACCCTTTTTTTTTTGCCTGCCCCTTTAAGGGCACTCAGCCTGACAAGGCTCAACCTCCCACCGATCCGGCCTACCTTAATAGTGCCACTCAGTGCGTGGGGAAGCTGTCGCTACACTGCCCACAGAGTCTTCCCAAAGACTCTGGGGCTTGACAGCTATTTGAATCCCCCGCCCTCCGTGACGTCACCCCCGCGTGCCTGCGCCTTGGGGCTAAGCTGAACTGCGCCTGTGCAGCCGCCGGGTCCTGCGGCGCACCGCGCATGCGCGAACCAGGCCTCGTCCGAGGCTGGCGCATGCGCACTCACCGCCGCGACCCAGAAACACGGCGCTCTGGAACGCAGAAGCGCTCCAGGCACCATAGGGACCGGACCCGTGCTGCCCCTGCACCGACCATCACCGGGGGGACTTGGGCACCGCCATACAAACATTAAAGGCAGTAAGGAAAGAGTTTTAAAGGAACAAATAAAAACATACGACTGCCATGGAGTGAGCCGATAGCCGACCACCTGCCAAGCGTCCTCTCCCTGGGGGCATCCACAGGCTGTCCCCACCACTGGACATTCTTGAGCCTGAGGCCACTCACCCGCCCCTGGCTGGGTCCTGGGCTGCACCGCGTCTGAAGGATGCCCGACTCTTTTGTTTGGACGCCGCCTGGTACGTAAGTGTCCACTTCATACACTAAATCCAGGAGGAGGACAAAAAAGGAACGCGGTCTCTAGCCGGTAGCTCACATTTATGGGATTAGGGGTCCTATAGCATTGGAGAGGAGGCGGGGTTAACCCTGCCATGGAGTCTGTCAGGAAAACAGTTTTTCTTAATTTTTGCTAAAATACAAATCCAAAAAAAAAATATAAAAAAACTTTTTTCCATCGGTTTTGGCCGATTTATATTCTTCCTCATATTTGTGATAAAAAAATCGCAATGGGCCTTTATTGATTGGTTTGCGCAAAAGTGGCCGCATTTACGGATGATGAGAATTCATTTCTGGTTTTTTTATTATTTTTTTAAATTTTTTACTAGTAATGGCGGTGATCTGCAATTTTTAGCGGTACTGCGATATTGCGGCGGACATGTCGGATATTTTTGACAATTTTTTGCGGCCAATGACATATATTCAGGGATCAGAAATTTAAATGTCCACTGATTACTGTATAAATGTCATTGGCAGTGAAGGGATTAACCTGGGGGGGGGGGAGAGCTAGGGGTTAACTGTGTTGCCTGGGTGTGCTCTAACTGTGGGGGGCTGGGCTAACATGGGCATAGGAGATCTAACTGATCCCAGTGACAGGGATCAGTAGATCTCCTATGTCCCCATTGAAAGAGCCGGGAACCGCCGTGTTTACATCGGCGGTTCCCCGCTCTTTGGCTGTGGCCGCTCATCGCAGCTCGCCGGCGGACATCAAGTCGGCCCGAACCGCGGGCACACTCCTCCGGAGTGTGTCGTACGCACCCCCTAGCGGCCACCCGCAGATCGCCGCCTTTTTATGGCGATTCGCGGTAGCCATCCACACTGCCGCAGTAAATATACTGCGTGCAGTGTGGAACCAGTTAGAGAGTTTACTGTTTGGAAAAAGCTATTGGGTAATAAGATGGGATAGTCCTAAAAAAAATATAGTATTATTGGAAATACCAGCATTTTGAAAGCAGCAATGCGACCAAGCCAAGTAAGTTCACATTTTCCAATATGCAAGAAGTCTTGCTTGATTGTATAGATAAGAGAAGGGAAGTTAGCTGTGTAGGTATGTAACGTAGGGGCAGACAGTCATAAACCCAAGTAAGATAATTTGTTTAATGTATCAGAAAAATAGGAGTTCAGGAATGATGATTTAGTTATTCCCACGGGTAAAATGGAAGATTTGGATATGTTCAGTTTATAGTAGGAAGCATTACTAAATTTGGTTAAAACATTCTGAACTGCTTATAGGGAAGATGCTGAATTGGTAAGTCAAAGCCACATCATCAGCAAAGAGGCCTATTTTATGTTGATGGTCTGCAGTGTTGATGTCCATGATGTCATGATTTGTTCCATAACCAATGTGAAGATTGGGGGGTAAGGGGCAGCCCTGTCGCGTTCCATCGGTAATGCAGAAAGTGTCTGAAAGTACATTAGACATAAAGACATTGCCAGTAGGGATTGTATACAGAGATAGCTGACAATACAAATCCTAAAAAAACTAATTTACGTGGTGCAACCTGCAGATATCCCCAATGTACCCTGTGAAAAACTTTTTCAGCATCCAGGATGAAGAACACTGCAGGCGTTTTATGCAATTCTGTAATCCTGAGGAGATTAAACATGGGACGGGTATCATCAGAGGCTTGCCTACCTTTCACAAAACCCACTTGGTCGGCTTTAATGAGACAGGCTGTGATTTTAGCTAGTCTACATTTTTAGGTCTGAGTTTAGAATGCAAATAGGACAAACATTTTGGGGACAGTTCAGTGTCTTCCCTGCTTTGGGCAATGTTACAATAGCAGCCTGCAACATTTCTTGAGAAAGAATGCGAAAGATGCCGCTTGGTTAAAAAGTTGTGTTCATTGTGGTATAAGGACATCTTGATAAGTTTTGAAGTATTCAGCTGTAAAGCCGTCAGCCCCTGGAAATGTATTGTTAGGCATAGACTTTATAACCTCATGAATCTCAGCATCTGTGATAGGGGAATTTAGTTAATTCAGAACTTTTTCAGATAGAAGAAACTGCGTTTAAAAAGTTGGTTATTAGTAATTCAGTTGGTTGGGAAGTTTGAGGGTCTTGCTTCTTACACTTCTAAAAAACATTAGTAATGTGTTTAGGGTGAAACACCTTAGTCCGGTTTCAGGGCCTAGCATGGAGGACAGTTTGGTTCTAATTTGTCGTTGTCTATGATAGTTTGCCAAAAACGTACCCGCTTTATTGCCTTGTGAATAATGCATAGCTTTAAATCTTCTCAAAGTCTGAAATTAATAATAATCTCAAAGAGTTTCTACATCACTGTAGCTCTTTTTGTTGGTCTAAAGATAGTGTTATTTTATGCTGAGATTCAATCAGCTTAATTATTTTGTAAAAGATCAGTCATATTCTGCATCCTACGCCTTCTCTCCTTTGCTGTCATTTGTAGTAAAAGACCCCTGGAAAATTCCTTATACGCACACCACACTGAGGATGAAGATACATCAAGAGTAACATTTTTGTGAAAAAAGTCCTTAAAATGTTACTAAACAGAGTAATATGAAAATAATCCATCTGCCCCCCAGTACCTACAGCTTATAAATCTTCTTTTAACGTTAAAATACTGCCAATATATGTACCTTTTTGGATGATCTGTATACCATGGTTTTCTGATAACCTGCACAGTTTGTCCATAGCTGTGTGCTCACATAGGAGGAGATTTCCACTACAGCTGGAATGCACGCCCACATGTGTGATGTCAATATCATGTAACCTGAACAGTTCAACTGAAACAGGAAATGTACTCTCCAGCATAAGAGACCAAACTGAGCATGTGCAGCTTTACCAACCTGCTGTGTATTATATGGATTTGCTTAGATTGACAGTGCAGGAGGGAAGAATCTATGCATACAGGATAAAACAGCATTTTTAAACAATGCTGAGGATTAACCCCTTAAGTTCCACAGTGAGTACAACAAGCATGCTATGCTTCACATACAGACTGATTTTACTGTTGTGGGTTTTAGCAACACTTTAATGCTATGTCTCAGATCTTTTCAAAACAGAAGTTTAGAAAAGAGGGATACATTGTTGACTGTGTGTGTCTCAGAAATAGAGATAAAAATTGGCACATGGTCTGACCACGAGATGGAGTGGATCCTTGCTAAGGACACCTTAGACTGAGTAGTTATAGGTCAGACATAAAAAGGTCTATGCATGGATAAGCCTTATGTGGTGGTGGATCATTTTTTAAAACAGATAAAGGCATTTTAATTTACAGTCAAAGCTGTAATGCATATACATTTTGTTTTACAATTCATAAAAGGTGAACTAACCCTTTAAGCTTTAGTCGTAGTTAAAAAGAGAATGAGCAACATTGACTGTTTTACAGTGGTAGGATGTGAGCGCCATATACATTTACATAAAATGCAATATAACCTAAAGTATAAATGAAGGCAACATTTTTTTAGTTATGTATAGAGGGATTTGGAGAAGAATTATAACACCCGTCTTTATTACTGTCTGTGCCCCTGTTGTAATGCTGGCTGTTATCAACAAAATTGAAAGTGAAAGAAAATCTTACATTTTTAGTTTTTGATCACCAGAACAAGAATAGAAGGGAAATCTTCCAGTGGGGACACTAGTTCTGGTGACCTCGTTGACTACCAAAAACCTACTTTCACTTCCTGTTTTGGTTATGAGACAGGAAGTGAAGAAAAATCTCCCCAATGGGACATAGATAGCAAAAGCAAAACAAAACGGAGGGTTTATAACCCTCCCCTACTCTATCCAAAATGAAAAAAAAAAAGTTTTGTCTTCTGGTCTCTAAGATGTCCGTACACGGTTAGGATTTTCTCTGATTCCTCTGAATCAGACAAAATTTTAACAGTGGGTAGCCCAGTTGGCTTGGCAAAAGTGAATCATTCAATTGTCGAAGCAGTTGCTCCAAAAAATGTTGGCCAAACAGCAGCTACAGCCAATCAGCTATAGACACGGTTTGGGTTTTTTGAAAGCCAGCACTTGCAGTTTTCGGCATCTAATAGCCTGGCAGGGGGGGATTCATCCATCCATACTCTTTGCGTGGATGGAGGAATCTGTTAGGTTTACTTTGTACATGCTGAACAAAAGAAATCTATTATTGTATGACCAGCTTTAAGATTGTCCCTGCTTAACGAGTAAGGGAGGGAAAGAGAGGGGGTGAGCAAGTATAAGAAAGAATGAGGCAGGAATGGGAGCAGCTGGCAGTGACCTGAAGCCAAGCAACAGACTCAGCAGTCTGATCAGCTCCCATCCCTCCCTGCCCCCTGCTAATCAGTACAAATACAGATATACATGCCAGAGTCTTCTATGCGGTAAGAGTGATGGAAAGAAGTATATTCTTTGACTACCATAAACTTCCTACTAGGAAACAAGCTGTGGACTCTGCATTGCTTTCCAAGCTATGTGCCTGGAAGAAGAATCAGGACACAGTGAGGAAGAGTAACAGACCAGGATCAGTGACGTACACTGGTGTAGCAGCAATCCAGAGGCTGGCAAGAGAAGAGAGAGGTGCAGGAAAACATACAGAGCAGAACAGGGGAGATCCCTCACACTGCAGCAAATGGTAAGGATGTCTTCTTGTGTCACTTCTTGTACCACTTGCTAAAGCCATGCAGGGAGATTATTATGAGATGCAGACAGGATTATAATTGGACTTATTAAAGGCTGCAGTCAAGTGACAGATTGTGTGTTTGTGTTAGGACTACAAGGGCAAACACAACTAGCAAGACAATGTATTTTCTCTGGTTTATTTACTATTTTATGATAGAAGTTATATATATGATTTATTTGTGACTCAGTATTGCAATAAAATAATACTAAGAAGTAACCCTTTTATTATTAGATCATCTGACAACATAAAAGAATTACTGCTAAAATAAGCAGATGCGTAGTATAAACTACTAAAGTTAGAGTGTATATCTGTGCCTACTGCAGAGTTCTGCATTTTAATGATCTTACACTACAGTAAAAAAAAGTGCAACTGCATGCAAAACTGTAATAGGAAATATTGGTCTAATTCGTGTCAGGAATGGTACAAATATAACAATTTGTATCTCACACACAAGTAGAATTCTGAATGCAGTTTGTGTTTAAAGGGCAGTTACTATAACCTATCATACTGCAAACAGGCCAGTGCAGTAAATGGTTTAGGTAGGGATTTGCATGACCTCTTGGGAAGTAGACCTTTCAATCTCCATTCTGCTTTAAGACGTCGCATTCAGTAATGTGGTGCAACTTCAAGGAATTCAGTGTCAGTGACTGACAGCACTAGCTCCTCGATAGCTCTGCAGCTTCAGTGATTTGCTGTTATGATAGAATCAACTTGTTATTAAACATTTTACACATTAGAGTAGAGTAAATATTTGCCATAAATCATCGATATGATGGTAAAGCAGTGCACCAAGCAAGAATCAAATGCAGTGCCTTCAGCAATTTTGGTGTCTCCTGTTGTATTCTAGTGTGACTCTATTCAAAGTGATTGTAAACGATCACCTTGTAAAACAACCCATTCGATTTAAAATTAAAGGCAATACATTTCTGTATTGATATAAAGAAATGTATAAATACATTCTTTTTCCTTTTTTATAAGTGATTACATGCCCTGTGCTCCCTCCGTTCTATGCTGCATAAGAGCTGGGGGGGGGGGGGGGGT
>BLSH010230345.1:844115-862456 GCA_018402905.1 Glandirana rugosa
ACCGTACCTTCCCCAATTGGACATCCCCCGCTAGTTCCCCAATTGACACAAGGGATCCGCACAAGATTAACAGTCCCCCGACTCGACCGTCCCCGTACTGTCAAGATTGACTAACACTAATGTCCCGAGTCATCTAGTGACAGTACGGTGGACAGTCTTGCCCCTTGGCGGCACAAATGTAACCGCCAAGGGGCAAGAAGGAGAGATCTTCCGCTAGTGTCCAGCGGCGACCTGTAGCTCAGGTGGGCTGGGAAGCGGGGTGAGTACATCGTACACCACCCGTGCTCTCGCACGACCGCCACAGACTAAACCACTTGCCGACCGTATTGCGTGGATATACGGTGGCAAAGTGGCTCCGCTGCGCAGATCGGCGGCTATAAACGGCGCTCCGCGCAGTTGCAGGCGGCCGCCGCCAGCACGCTCTCGTGCCCACCACATGCTACATGAGTGGGGCGAAGGGTCGGGTGGACTCGATGTCCAGCGGCGACCTGTGATCGCCTTCTAGAGAGGAAGAACGGGGAACCGCCAATGTAAACACGGCGGTTCCCCGTTCTGACAGGTGGCATGACAGTGATCTACTGAGCCCTGTAATCACAATCAGTTAGAACTGTCATGCCCCTGCCAGCTCAGCCCCCTGACAATTAGAACACGCCTAGGGAACACAGTTAACCCCTTGATCGCCCCCTACAGGTTAACCCCTTCCATGCCAATGACATTTATACAGTAATCAGTGGCTATTTTTAGATCTGATCACTGTATAAATGTCAGAGTCGCAAAAAAAGTGTCAAAAATGTCCGACCTGTCCGCAGCAATATCACAGTCCCGATACCCCATTACTAGTAAAAAAAAAAGAGTAATAAATGAATTTCCATCGTTTGTAAATGCGGCAACTTCTGTGCAAACCAATCAATATACGTCTATTGCGATTTTTTTTTACCACAAATATGTAGAAGAATATATACTGAATAAATTTGTTTTTTTATATATTTTTTATGGGATATGTATTTAAGCAAAAAGTAAAAAATATTGTTTTTTTTTTCAAAATTGTTGCTTTTTTTTGTTTATAGCGCAAAAAATAAAAACTGTAGAGGTAATCAAATACCACCAAAAGAAAGCCCTATTTGTGGGAAAAAAAGGACATCAATTTTGTATGGGTACAATGTCACACTACCGCGCAATTGTCAGTTAACCACTTCAGCCCCGGAAGGATTTCCCATGTTAGGACCAGAGCACTTTTTGCGATTTGGCCCTGCGTTGCTTTAACTGACAATTGCGTCGTGCGGCGTTGTACCCAAACTAAATTTGCGTTCTTTTTTTCCCAGAAATAGAGCTTTCTTTTGGTGGTATTTGATCACCTCTGCATCATTTCTGATCACCGATATAAACAAAAAAAGAGCGACAACTTTGCAAAAGAAAACATTTCTTACTTTTTGCTAAAATACAAATCCAAAAAAAAAAAATATATAAAAAAAGCAAAATGTATTCATCGGTTTTGGCCGTGTTGAGTCCGCCCGACCTGTGGCCCCGCTCAAGGAGCGTGCTCGCCCCCTAGCCGCCGTGTAGTAAATTGACGACTATAAGCGGTGATTCACGGGACAGAGCCACGCTGTCGCCACTTATAATCATGCGGCGGTCGGCAAGTGGTTAAAGCGACACAGTGCTGAATTGCAAAAAGTGCCCTGGTCAGGAAGGGGGTAAATCCTTCCGGGGCTGAAGTGGTTAACCTCATCCCTAAAGAGTCACTGTGCTTATGCAGTGAAAGTGATGGGGCCCCTACAAAGGGCTTCCTCTAATCTCTTTATACCAACCTTACCTGCACTCCCTTGTAGCCCCTTGCTCCTTTGTAGTGACTCACAGGATAGGTGATGTCACTCAGTCTTGTGACAGTGATCGGGCCTAGTGATTGGCTGCTAAACCTGGACAACCTTGCAGGAGAGTAGGCTACATCCCCCACAGCCCAGGATATTCTCATGGGCTGCAGGGCAGTATGGAAACACAAGGTGAGAATTGTCTTTTTCACATGGGGCTGTCCGTTTTGATGGACTCCGCTTGCTCAGCAGGGATCGATCC
Source organism: Glandirana rugosa (assembly GCA_018402905.1). NCBI lineage: Eukaryota > Metazoa > Chordata > Amphibia > Anura > Ranidae > Glandirana > Glandirana rugosa. Next base: position 846,186 of record BLSH010230345.1, read on the forward strand.
GTTGATCCCCGCTGAGCAGGCGGATGACAGATCCGTCTCCGCTCAGTGTGCGGAGATGGACCTCTCAGAGCCCCACTGTCCTCTATGGGAGATCAGATGAAAAAGGATCCGCCTGTCCATTTTCATCCGTTCCCATCCGATCTGATTCACCAGACGGATGAAAAATAGGGTTTCCATCCATCTGGATTTAGCGGACCGGATCGGATAGCGGTGAATGTCAGCGAACATGTCACCGCTGACATCTGTCGCTCCATAGAGGTGAATGGAGTGCCCTATCAGGTCCGCCTGAAAAGCTGACAGACGGACCTGATCGGTCCGCATGTGTGAAAGGGGCCTAAAGGGTCTGTGGACGCCCTGCATGTGCTAGGTGACAGTGTCGCTTTAACATTTTTCCTCTGTAAAACTAGCATTGAAGACCAACTGCAGATACAACTGCATTGAATACACACTGAAACACACAGTGCAGGATCAAGCCCGTACCTTATGTATTTGAAGCAAGTTTGTGCTGGCGCTCCCTATATACATGATAATGGGTGCACACTACAATGCTATACATCATCTGCTTTATACAGTATATTGTCATGGCAAACAATCCATGCACGTAAAAAAATAGAAAGTCATTAAATATAGTGAGCAAGATACATTCTAGGTGCATATGATGTAGCTTTTTGTTAAACTAATTTCATTTAAGTAATAATTTGGTAACATGGAAAGAAGAACAGAATAGATCATTAAGCCATAACTGAGAGCACCCCAGGTGCAAGTGACACAAGACCAAACACCTGCAGTTATGGCAACCAAAGCCTAGCATAGTACACAAAGAGGATTATGGGATTTCCCTCGGTTGTGTAGTTAGCAGCGATAATTTGTAATGGATTGAAGTAAGAAAGGAAAATAAGTCATCACACAGATCTTTCCAACTGTAAAGCTGTTTTAAACATGATTTGTTGTAATTTGCAGCATTGTTTGGTAAGGGGGATTTGTATGGACTGTCAAACTGTCAAATTGAATCAACAAACAGCTGCTTTGAGTGCAAGTTGTTCCTTTTTTACACTTGATAGAGTCAATTCTTGATTAATTCAATTGACCTTTTTTTCTTAGTCACAGCCAGATACTGAAGCACCTTTATGTATTAAACTTACTTACAGTGAATATAATGATTGTACTGTATATGCCGCCCTAGTTACTGCAGAGGCATGCAGGTCTTCATGAAAAAAATCCTGACAGGTCACAGTATGTAATAATTTGCAAATACTCTACCTTTTATCATTAAAGAAGAAATGCATAATCAGCCAAAAAGCATAATACATTTGCATGACCATGCTGTAAATATGTCCAACTCCTCGAAACGTATATATGCATGCATAAGCAATGAGCTACCCCAGCAAACCCTTTAACCAGAACAATTAGCTGCTGATATAATAGACATGCTTGCACCATCTGGGGGCTAAGGTTGAGAGGAATATCTCAGGGAAGGAAGGGAAGCCATCTTTTATCAGTTTTTGTATAACTCTTGTTGCATGCTTGTGGCGTGGCTTAGGCTCCCTAGTGGGGGATACAGAACTACACTCGCTAAATGTCTAGGTTCTAGGCAGGAGTTTTCTATTATGTGAAATTCAGCTTTAAAGCATAACTCCAGACTTAGAAGTGAGCCACAATAAACGCAGTTAACCCTCTATTAAGCCATAGCTAACTGACTGTACTGTTACACTAAGCACTACAAACACTACCACAGTTAGAAAACACCAACCCCCAGGTGCGCAGTATTTAGAAACTGGTGCTGCATCAGCATCCACCAACCCAGCAATTCCTGTCACCTCATTCCCAGTCAAGTCAACAGTTACAAACGGATACAGGAAATGAACCTCACTCTGTAACTACGTGCTTGCTTGCTCTTACTCTGACTCTAAAGGGCCCCCTCTACATCTCTCCCATGACTCCCAGGGTAGGTCCCTAGGTGCTCTATGCCGCAGGTCCAGTCCCAAAATAAGATAAGAGAGATAAGATAAAATAAATGTGGGAAACCAACTATTAGTGAAGGGGACATGCACAACAACCCTTCACCAGCCAGAGTAACCATCACCCTACCCCAGTCACCCATTCCCTGGCTGGTTGGTTGCCTTAAGCTAATGACACATATACTAGCAATGGCAATATAACCTACACTATACAGCAAACTATATGCTGGACTAAAGTGTAACTGTATCTACTCTAACCTACAGTCCTCATATTACAAGCCCTGTTCTTTGGATACACCATGCAATGTACCACTTAAAGTGATTGTAAAGGTTATTTTTTTAAAATAACAAACAAGTCTATGCTTACCTGCTCTGTGTAATCGAATTGCACAGAGCGGCCGTGAACCTCCTCTTTTTCAGGTCCTCCGCTGCCACTTCTGGCCCTTCCCTCTGTCCAGTGCCCCCATGGGAAGCCACTTCCCATGGGGCAACTTGTGTGTGCTCATGGTGCCCGATGCTGTGTCCATTGACACAGACAGCGAGACTCGGCCCCACCCAGCACTGCCTCATCACTGCCTTTGACTGACAACACTAGGAGCCAATGGCTCCCGGTGCCCCAGCAAAGCCAGCGAGACCCAGAAGTGAGGGGAGAGAAGAGATGCACAGTGCTAGATCGAATGAGGGCTCAGGTAATTAAACAGGCATTAAACATTTAACAATAACTTTAGTGAAGAAAGGTGTCACACAGGAACAATTTTTTCAGGCAGTTTGTCACATGTATTCCCACACAAGGTGCTCTAGTAGGGTAATTATATCTGAAGAACAGCAGAGAGTCCTTTAAAGGGAAGTGTCCATGATTGGCAAATAATCCACAAGAAGTAGCACAGAGTCCATATAGTGAATGTTTGGCAAAGATCAGCCCATCCTTGGTAGTTAAGAATTCTGAGGTTCCCAGCCCCTCAGGGAACCCTGATTGCCCCCCCCCCCCAACTGGGGCCACCGTCCGGCCTACATTTTGTCAGTATTTCCAGCTGATCTCCTCTGGGACACTTTTTATGTGGATCTGTGTAAAATTGGTGGTAAAAGCCCTCAGATCCACCACACATCTACATTGTTTCACAGGAAGGACGGCAGACTTGACCCAGATAACTGCAAAACATGTAGAAGAGACACACTTTGTCTTTTCTGCAATAAAGAGCTATTTTTCTGCCATCCAGCAATCTTGTTAGTATTGTACACTGAACCTTATCTGCCCAGTTTAGTATACACTCTTAGTGTACCTTGGGTTCAGGGTGAGTTAAATCCCATTAGCATGTGCGAGTATTACATCATTCTAGACCTACTATTTACAGTGGACCCTCACCCTCCCCAGCCACTTTCAATCATTTTCACTCCTCTCTTACAATCTTCTACATGTAGTGCTCCCCCCGAAGGAGCCAATTGGGCTTTTCTGTCCTTATCTCTCCCACAATGACCTGCCCAAACTGGCCCAAAACTCACCAACACACCTTTTGGAGTTTCACTAGCTTTAATTTGTAGCGAAATCCCTTTAATAGGGTAAATAAAGTAGTGAATCAACTTAACAATATACAGTAAAGATAACAAGTACAGCAGGAATTAATACAAAATATCACACACTATCTGAAAATGCTAACATAAGCACACATTGAAATGTGATGAGGAAATAGTGTAGCAAGCTTAAAGTGGATGTAAACCCTCACATATACTGTACCTAGTGAAATGACAAGCCTTGGGTGATACACACAGATGAAGCAAATCCTTCTACATAAGTTTTACTTGTATATCTGCTGTCTTCCCTTTCTACTGTCTTTGGAAAGTGCAGATCATGTTAGAACTATTTCTTCCTCTTTCAGCAGTGGGTGTGGAGTCTGGGCTTACACTGTGTGTGAGCTGTTTGGAGGAAAGGCACAACCCCTCCCCCCCTCCACATAGGCAGAGGAACGAAGGAACATGCAGAGCTGCAGTCTGAATAGACAAGCTCCCTGATTATCTACCTCTAAGCTCCCTCCCCGACATACATTTTTAGCTGCTGTTATCACATGTGTTAGAGAACTTGTCAGAAGTGACTTTACTCATAACAGAGGAATGGAGCACCAGAGAGAAACAGCACTTAGAGCTTTGGAAAGAGATAAGTAAACACTACAGATATGTGCCTAGGTCAAATTTCATAAATGGGATTTACAACCACTTTAACAGAAATATAGTAATACAGTATACCTCTGTCAGGCAAAACAGCACAAGTATCAATAAGTGAGGACAGCTGACCGGTTGCCTCCCATTGTCTCTGGGTAAACCACTGTATTTCATACCAAAGTCAAAATGTCCAAACTGGGCCCAAATTAGCCATTTTCCCTCCCCGGTGTCATGTGACTTGTTAGTGTTACAAGGTCTCAGGTGTGAATGGGGAGACGGTGTGTTAAATATGGTGTTATCGCTCTCATTCTCTCATACTGGTCACTGGTATTTAAACATGGCACCTCGTGGCAAAGTACTCTCTGTGGAAATGAAGAAAAAGAATTGTTGCTCTACATAAAGATGGCCTAGGCTATAAGAAGATTGCCAAGACCCTGAAACTGAGCAGCAGCACGGTGGCCAAGACAATACAGAGGTTTAACAGGACAGGTTCCACTCAGAACAGGCCTGGCTATGCTCAACCAAAGAAGTTGAGTGCACATGCTCAGCGTCATATCCAGAGTTTGTCTTTGGGAAATAGACGTATGAGTGCTGCCAGCATTACTGCAGAGGTTGAAGGGGTTGGGGGATCAGCCTGTCAGTGCTCAGTCCATATGCTGCACTCTGCATCAAATTGGTCTGCATGGCTGTCGTCCCAGAAGGAAGCCTCTAAAAGATGATGCACAAGAAAGTACACAAACAGTTTGCTGAAGACAAGCAGACTAAGGACATGGATTACTGGAACCATGTCCTGTGGTCTGATGAGACTAAGATAAACTTATTTGGTTCAGATAGTGTCAAGTGTGTGTGGCAGCATCCAAGTGAAGAGTTTAAAGACAAGTATGTCTTGCCTACAGTCAAGCATGGTGGTGGGGGTGTCATGGTCTGGGGCTGCATGAGTGCTGCCAGCACTGGAGAGCTACAGTTCATTGAGGGAACCATGAATGTCAACATCTACTTTGACATACTGAAGCAGAGAATGATCCCCCTCCCTTCAGAGACTGGGCTGCAGCGCAGTATTCCAACATGATAACGACCCCAAACACACCTTCAAAACGACCACTGCCTTGCTAAAGAAGCTGAGGGTAAAGATAATGGACTGGCCAAGCAGGTCTCCAGACCTAAACCTTATTGAGCATCTGTGGGGCATCCTCAAACAGAAGGTGGAGGAGTACAAGGTCTCTAACATCTACCAGCTCCGTGTTGTCATGTAGGAGTGGAAGAGGACTCCAGTGGCAACCTGTGAAGCTCTGGTGAACTCCATGTCCAAGAAGGTTGAGGTAGTGCTGGAAAATAATGTTAGCCACACAAAATTTTGATACTTTGGGCCCAATTTGGACATTTACACTTAAGGGTGTACTCACTTTTGTTGCCAGCGGTTTAGACATTAATGGCTGTGTGTTGAGTTATTTTGAGGGGACAGCAAATTTACACTGTTATACAAGCTGTACACTCACTACTTTACATTGTAGCAAAGTGTCATTTCTTCAGTGTTGGCACATGAAAAGATATAGTAAAATATTTACAAAAATGTGAGGGGTGTACTCACTTTTATGAGATACTGTATTGTCACCCAATATTGTTGGTAACTGGGCAAGCGTCATGCATCCCAGGAAGCCATGATGTACAGTATTCTACCGCATATGCACTATGTTGCATAATCAGAGGGACTGGCTGTTTCCTCCTGGTTTTTTCAGCCAACCCTGGCCAGCTGTCAGAACCCATAAAAGACTGCCGACTTCCAGATGTTTTCATTGAAGAAGAAGGTGATGGAGACCCGCTGTGGTTCAGCAGTGTGGGGGATTCCTACAGAACAATGATGGAATGTTGAGCATGTGAGTATGTGTTTTTTTTTAATAACCCATCATTCCTTGGAACCTTAGGATTCCTCCAGAGGTTGTTGGTGTTCCTTGAGCAGTGGCATATTTCCCACCCAATGATTCTTCTGTAGTTTGGGCATCAATGTCACTTGGCCGAACAAATGGTATGGGAATATTTGGGACTCTCCTCTAGTCTCTCAAATAATTAAACACTGACACCAATATTCTTTTTATAAGGTGCTAAGTGCAAAGGTGTGGCCCAACCATGTAAAGTGGTGATCTATCTGAATAGAAAGCAACCATCAATATAGATTCAGTGCCAATCAGTTATATCAATCAGTTATAAAAAAGTATAGATTCAATATAAACGATAATAATAAATATATAGTAGAAAAATATATATATATTGGTTATTATATCCATATGCTGCTATAGGTGTAATACTGCAAAAAGTTCATCATAAATCCATGCACAGTCTTATCTCAACACCAAGCTATATCAGTCTGGAGTGTTGATAATTTTTCTCTTCTTTCCACCCATGCTCTTCAAAGTAAGAAATGGCCACTCACCGAACCCCTACGACCCCTTAGTTATAGGAGGTCATATATCGCCTGTGGAAACACTATTAGGTTCCAATGGTCTCAAGATGGGTCCAGTGGTGTTCTCAATATGGAGCTGTGGAATATGGAAATGACTCCGCAGGAGACATAATATAAAATTTCATGGTATAGTATTTAATTAAAAAATGGTTAAAAAGCAAAAATACAATAGTTACACTCATATTTCCCTGTGACTGTCCTGGCACTAGGTATCAATAGCATGTGGGTATCGACTACTCCTCTAGCCACAGCGTGCGCGCCAAGGCTCTATTCGGATAGGGGAGCCTGATTGGGTGCTCTTGGAGCCGGAACGGCGGTGACTACTACGTACGTTTCGCTATGGTGAGCTTCTTCTTCAATATTCTTTTTAGCTGTTTGTAGGGGAGGCATTCTTCCCATTGACCCTTAATCTAAAATTACATTGTTTCCACTTTCATCATTTTAAGGGGGTCCATCTACCACTGATTATCAACGTAGGGCGCTTTTTCACTTTCCTGCAGTCTAAAAGAGTGCATGTACACTGACCACCAAAGGGTGCACTTTTCACCAACCACCAAGCTAGAGGCACTTTTATGCTTACTTTCCTTGTAATGGGGTACTACTACACTGACCGCCAATATAAGGATGCACTTTTCCACTCACCACCACTATAAAGGGGCAGTTCACCACTGACCACCAATACAAGAGAGTGTACTTTTTCAATGATCACCAATGTAAGGGTGCCTTTTTTTCCACTGCCCACCAATGTAAGGGTCAGCAATTCACTGACCACCAGTGTAAGTGTGCACTTTTGTTGCCCATCAGTGTAACTGATCACCAATGTAAAGTGAGATTTTACTGATCCCCAATGTACAGGGGCACTTAATTTACCACCAGTGTAGGGGGCTCTTCCCAGACCACCAATGAAAGGGAATTCTTCCCAGATCACCACGAGGTGTAGTATAATTATTTTTAGTATGAGTTCCCTGAGACTTGAAAATATTTCATGGGTTCCTCTGTTTTAAAATGGTTGAGAAAGACTGGTCTATAGAAAGGTGATTCAAAGATCAAAACTAGAAAAAACTGTCAACTTTAATTTTCAAATCTAAATTAACACAGACCTGGTTCAGACTGTATTGGAAGGAGGGCAGTTGAAGGTGACACTATATAGGCTACATGATTCTTTGACTGCTCATAGTGAGTACGATTACATTGATTTTTGTACTACCAGTGTTTCTACATCCAGCACACATGTCAAACATCCATTAAACACACAGCAAAAAGCCTGCCTGAGTGTGCAAATGATGCTGTAGTAAACTTGATGTTTATTGGAGATGGAGGGGCATGAAACAATGTGTGTCTCAGGGCGGTCACTGTGTCTGATGTGGCTGTACTGATCCATATATAAGCAGTAACGATCACCAGGGATTCAGTTTTTGATTATGGAGAGCAGCAGTGAAGAGAACAGTAGTGATGGAGAAGAGGAGAGCCAGGTAAGGAAGTGCATCTTTCTTCTCTTATTCCATCCTGTAAAAGCAGTTTGCTATACTCTCAGAACTTTCATGTCATAGCCTTTCATAAGTTAACATTCAGGTCCTTTTTCATTCCAATGTACATTTAATTCTTACAAACTATATCTTAAACCTCTTGTTTGAACTTATGTATTGGTATACCTTCTCCAAAAGCTCTTAAAAAAATTGGCCTCCATTACTGTAGCGCTGACTGTTCATTACATGAATGCTGTGCTGTCAGGTTTTCAATTTTCTATAGTAAAGTTCATTAACCTTTGTCAGTTTATATAGCTAAACTCATCTATAAGAACTGGATCTAAGCAACAGAAATAGGAATGAAGTGCAAAGGACAATGTAAATGCACATTAACCACTGAAATTCAATCTGATTCCAGTTTACTGTAATTAGATTAGCTAAAAGATCATTTTGCTTGGTTATTATAGTCTATTGCATCCCAACTGCCATTTGTACTGCTGTACTATACTGTTACATTACTGTTATATAACAGTATTTTATTTTAATCAATATTTACATTGTACAGGTTCTCATGTATTCAGGTTATGGTATAGCTAGTAGTAGTGATTCACCTTCCACTGGACTTGTTCTGTAATGTTTAAGACACTTCACTGCTCATCCAAAAGGGTTTTCTCAGCTACGAGGAGTCATTATATGAAGTGCTTACTGCAGAAGATTAATCTATCTATCTATCTATTGTAAATTATAGTAAGCTATGCACCTTTAGCTATCTTGCAATAAAAAGTCTTTGTACAAACATGGAAGATCGTAGCAGGCAAACATGCATGTTTGTGCCCACATAGAGGGAACCTGTCTTAGAGGTACCTTTGGCAGATCAATTTTGTCATGAGCAGAACTGGCAAGGCCAGTGATTGCGATCAGAATTTTCTAGGTGCCTTCCGACTATACAAACATTCCCCAAATCCAACTGTAAATGGTCGGGAATGACTATTGCTCTCTAATGTTTGCAGGGACCTTTAGTTATGCCAGTGGCATTAGAGAATCTATTTCTGTATTCATCTTTTAATATGAGCTGGGGTGGTACATACTTTGCACTGTTCACTTCCATATAACACACTCCATTTACTGCTTTAGAAGAGATTTACCATGTTACTACAGTGCAATGAGCATGCTGATAAGAGCACAGAGCAGAGTGACAGACAGATGAGCTCATCTGTCTGCTGCTTCTCTTTTCCCTTTTCAGTCACAATGTGGTGGTAGGGTGGAGACCTGTAAGGGTTACATCAGGCCTTCTGCCCTGCCAGATAGGGTTGTGCTTTAAGGCAAAGCTGTGTAAATCTCTTGGGCAGAAATAATCATATGGCAGGTGAAACAGCTTCCTTTTATTTATTGCATGTGTTTTAGCTGTTTGCCTGGAGTTCAATTTTAGTTCCCCCAAAGTAAGCCACCACTAACCCATTGATGCAAATGCAAGAAGTTATACTACACCCAACTTATACATACTGAGTAGACTTGGTAGATGAGAAAATGCAGCTTCTCAGTGGGCAGAGTCTATAACATGTCGAAGTACTGTATTGTTTGGTTGAGGCATTTTAAAAAAATTTTCCAGTAGCTTGAATTTGAAATGCTATCAAGCATATAAATATCTGACTTCATAATACTGTATCTAGAAGTGATAAAAAGGTTAAGTTGGCCATACACTCTTAGGTTTTTTTTTTGTTCAGCCTGTGGGTTGAACAATTACATTTGTTGTGAAGCTTAGCCGAACAGCAGCTGTTAGAATTAAATTAAATTGATAATAAGTACCTAGCATTCCATTGCTTGGTAATCTATATTCAATTTAATTAACTGATTCGGTCTGTTTGGAGAGGGGTACCTGGGTTTGTTTTTTTTGGGGTTTTTTTGCTGATGCTGAGGAACATATTAAGTATGACTTCTGTGTAAACATTTCAACAGAAACCTACAGAACATGATCACAGTACCAAGATTCAATGAAACTGGAGAAGGTAATATAAGCAGAAATGTGGGTTGCTAATAGTGACCAATCAGAATTCTTATTTAATATTTGTATAAAACAAAAAGGAAAGCTCTGGTTGGCTTCTATTTAACATCTGCTTTACTTTTGTGGCTGTTTTAAATTATTCAGTTTTAATGGATCAGTCCAGAGAGCATCTGGTGAAGAAAATCATGGATTATTTATTTATTGCTATTAGTTTTTATCTTTGGGTGGTCTCTGCCATGGCATGGATCTTGGAGTGACAAGATGTCTTGCAGAATCCTTTTAGGAGGTTTAATAGTTTATTGAAATAAATATTTTTAATTCTGCAAACATGCTCCTATCACAATTTCTGGATCTTTGTTTTTGTGATGGCCTAGAAATGTTGCACTGTAGGAGCAGGAATGAGATTCAGAGCTATGTCTGAATAAAGCTCATGAGATTAGACAGTGTGAAGGTCAGCACCAAGGGATATTGTATCAATCAATGTATCAATTTTAACTTGGCAGTTAATGGTGAGCGGAACCCAACTGTCTGGCCAAGGACGGGTATGAGAGGGCAGACTTAACATTATCTTCAGCTGCTGATCTATGAACAGCCTAAATGTAACACATCATTGATATTCATTAAGATTCAAATTCATATACTCATTCTATTGGCAAAGTGTCTCTTTTTCTGCTTATTATTTCAAATTTAACACCAGACAGATATAAAATACTACTATTTAATTCAGTTACTGCATGTATTCCTTAAAACATGTAGTTTTAAAAACAGAAGCTAAAGGTGCAGGACTAGGTCATTGTATTGTTTTTCTGCATTCCTCTGCATAGCAGTTGTATGTCTTACACAGTAGTGTTGTAGCATTAAGAAGTTTTTAATATGAAGTAAGAACAGAATGAGCAGAGTGATGACCTGATCAGTCGGTTGATGCTCCTCCACTAGCCAATCAGCTGAGCATAGAGGGTAAGATACTCAGCCGTATTGCTTAACAGAGTAAAATAAATAATAGTCCCCCAACCTTGTTATACTGTTTTTGATGGATGCTTGTATTGCAATGCATGGAATTACAGATTTATTGTAGTTCAGATATCCATGTTTCACTTGCATTTGTTTTTTTCTTGGAGCTCAATTTTAATATAATTAATATGAGAAGTACAAACAAGCAGTATGTGATACAATTGCACAGTACACAGTAAAAGATTTGAACCACAAATCAATTGTAGTTTCTTTAAAAGCTATCCACATTTGAGAACAGAGGAAACCTAGTTTATTGTAATAATAATAGTAATCTTCATTTTATATGGCAATAAGCATGCCATCAGTCTTGTCATAGTTTAATTGAAGGAAATTGTGGGCCATCCATATTTTTATATCACAAATACAGCTAGATAGGAGAGAAGCGGCCAAAGTATCCAGATTAGTGTGCATGTATATCTGAGTTTTATCAGCATAGAAGTGATAATTACGTTTTTTCTGTTAAATGCCACAGCAGAGGGAATTCTTGGACACAGAGAGAGGTGATCATAACCATAATCTCCAGGTTTTAGTGAACTTTAGGCTGGGTTCAGATATGAACCGCATGCGGCTCACAGCAGGGGTCCAGTGCATACTGGTTCACCGTTTCAGGTCCTATTTCAGCCAAAACTTTGGGCTGAATTTGGACCTGAAACGGACCAAAAGTCGCACCGCGTTTTTGTGAAAAATGCACCAGACCTGCTGCGGAGATATGTGAACCGGCTCCATAGAGAGCCGGTCAAAATCTCCTGGTATTGGGAATTGGATGCGGGGAACCCGCAACCAATTTGCAATGGTGTGAACCCAGCCTTAGATAGTTTGTTTGGATCAAGCTGGTCTAACAAATGACTTACTTTATGAACAATTGTAGTGTCTGTGAGCACTGTATAAACATTATGTAGCCTCAGCTTCACACAGTATACAGTGCTGTGTTGCAGCAGCAGGAAAGGAAGTTCCAGGTTTCAAAGAACTTTTTTTAATTGTGTGGGCCAATCTGGTCCAAACGAGCGACTTACTTCACCAACAGATGCAGCGAATGTATACACTGTACAAACTATATGTAGCCTCAGGTACATACTGTATACAGCGCTGTGTTCTGGCAGTGGAACTGGAAGTTTCTGTACTACTCCCAGAACAAAATTTGGTCAGACTGAACAATGCTCAGCCATTCACAGGCTTTCTGTGAGTTTGATTATAAAATGGAGAGATCATGATGTCATCCACCCCTCTCTCCGCCTCAGACAATAAGAGGAAGCTTTTTATTTATTCATAAAATACAAAGCTTCCTGTGAATGGCTGAGCAGCACTTTTGTGCCAGGAGAGGGGCGGAAATGTCGGAACACAACAATGTATACTGTATGGAGCTGAGCCTACATACAGTTTATACAGTGCACACAGCCACTGCATCTGTTAGTGAAGTAAGTAATTCATTTGGACCAGCATAGTCCAAACTAACTATTTAAAGTTCACTGAAATCTGGAGTTCCGTTTTAAAGTGAATGTAAACCTGTTTCATGAAATTTGAGCTGGGCACATAGATATGCAGTGTTTTGTTAACTCTATTCAAAGCACTTAGTCTCGTAGCTGTCTGATGCTTCTTAGCTCTGTTATCAGCCTGATAACCTCTCACACGTTCTCTGAGATGGGAGATAGAAGTGTGTGTTGGGGAGAGGTTGCTATAAATAGATTAGCACACAGCTTGTCATCTAAGAGCAGACCTATGCACATTGCTTTCTGCCTTCGTCTATGAGGAGAGGGGGTGTGTGCCATTCCTCCAATCAGCTGTATTCCAATGATCCACTCCCAGAGGCAACCAGGAAGAGAAAAATGTTAACACGATCTGCACTTTCTAAAGGATGTATACAGAAGAAAACAGCAGATATACATGTAATACTTATATAGGGAGGTTTGTTTCATCTCTGTGTTTCATTTGAGGCTGTTCACTTCACTGGGTATATGTGAGGGTTTACATCCACTTGCCACCCAGATGTTCTGTAATTGGCAAAAGAGAACTGGGCAGGGCTGACAACCCTGTTTGTGTCGTCGGGACGTCACTACAGCAACTTAGTGGCTTTTCAGTCATTATTTTTCAGTACTTGCAGCATTTAAAAAAAAATAAATAAATAAATAAAACATGAGAAATGGGGCACATATTGCAGAAATGTTTTGCCTAGACATACACTTTTTTTTTAAAATCAAACAAATGTTTATTGTCAACATCATTAATACAGATAGAAGGCAATTGGCATACAAGAAACGTGCAGTAAAGTAAATGCATATATATATAGTCTAGAACTAGGTTGTATTTCCATATCTAGTTGGTGATTCAGCCCAATTATCATTCACTCTGTAATTGTCCATAACTAGGCCTGTATATCACATATCCGAGGGTATTCTGAACCTATACCAGCCTGTCTACTGTTACCCATCCTCCCCCAATCTCCTCTACCCCTTTATAGTGGGAACTTTAGAATATTGTACTGTATATTCCCAATTCCTCAAATGCCCTGCAGTAGCCTTAAATTGTAATGTAGAACAACAAATAACACTGCGCTCACATGTCACTCTAACCAAAACATGTTGAAATAGCTCTCATACCACTCTGGCATGTAGAGGATGGACATGGGCAAGGGGAAAGAAAGTTCCAAGGAAGTCCATGGGCAAAGTCCGGAGGAGGTGTGCAATTCAAGGCAGCAGGCTAAACGGAGCAGGAAGACTCTGTAGACCAAAACATAAACAAGAGAGCAGCGCCTCTAAGTGCAATACCTTCTTTAATGATAAAGGGTATAGGTAAATATACACTCACATGAACGATCGGATAAAAACACAGAAAGGATCATCCACAGATCGCCAGATGGTGTGTAGGCAGGCGTGGAGAGGGAGCCGATGCCCGTCACACTGTTGGCTTCCAGCGCAAACCGGGACACAAAGCTGATGACAGACCGTCCACACGCTCAGCACCACGTCACTTCCGGGTCACCAAACAGGAAATGCTCGCGTTGGGATCATTCATGATCCCTCATCAGGCAAATTGGAGGTCATCTTGTGATAGGACAGCTCTTATTTAAAGACAACTGGGTAGGGCCCACAATATACTCATGAGTGAATTAAAAGGGACATGGGAAAGAATATAAACGCAACTGTGACCTACCAAATAATCAAAAAAAAAAAAATTGAAAAATGGAAATAAAAATAAAAATAGAAAAATAAAAAATAAAAAATAGAAGTAAAAAATAATAAATAAAAAAAAAATTATTATGAGAATGAAATTGACAATGAAGTCTTAAGCAAAAAATTATATAAAAAGGTGAATAACCCGTGAATACATAATCCATCCATTATACTTAATGTCCACATGATATAAGTTTTAAAAATACATCAACAAATATATAAGAAATATAAAAAATATAAAAATATTTATCTATAGCAAATATATATTTTAAAAATAGATAAAATAGCTAAAAAATTATATATATATATATATATATATATGAAAAATAGGATGTATCCAAAATAAAAACGCCTGCTCGGAACAAAGGAGATGTTGATGCCCAGTAACTCCCCCCTTATTTCTTTTTAGAGGAGTGTATTGACCTCGATCTCCTCATTCATACCCCCAGGAGAAAGGGTATCCAGGGTAAAAATCCAAAAATTTTCCCTATTGCACAAACGTTTATACCGTTCCGCCAACGGGAACGTTTTGGAAATAGATTCTATCACCCAGACCCGCAATCCCTGAATACTTTGATCGTGATGTTCAAGAAAGTGTCTGGGAACACTATGTTTATCTGAACCCTTGTCCACAAGGACTCTATGCTCACCAAACCTCTTCCTCAAAGTACGGATGGAGCGGCCCACGTAGAGCAAACCACATGGGCAAGACAAGCAGTAAACTACATACTCTGAGGAACAATTGTAGAAGTCTGGGAGGCAATAACGCTTACCCTTGGAGACAAAGTCCTTCTGGCCATGAGTCACATGGGCGCACGTGAGACAAAGGGGTTTATTGCACCTATACATCCCCTTGATGTCAAAAAATCTAAGGGGAGCACTCAAAGAGCGGGATGAGGATTTTAACTTGCTATGGGCCAGTTGGGTTTTTAAATTCCTGGCTCGTCTGTAAGACACCTTGGGGGAAGCAGATATAGTATTTTTCAATAATGGGTCTCCCGTAAGGATGGGCCAGTGTTTTTTGAATATATGCTCCATCCTCCTGAATTTACTATGAAATTGCGTGGTGAACCGCAAAGGTGGAGTATCTACATCAGACTTATTGGTCATACTTCGTGTATCCTCAGACTGAAGATAGCAGGGCTGGACTGGGACTAAAATTTGGCCCTGGACTTCATCCAGACCGGCCCACTTTAATTGAATAAAATGCTGTCCCCCACCCCCCCCCCAAAAAAAAATCACGCCCACCAAAAGGCCCCTACATCCATTATTGTATATTATGAGATGGTGAGATAGGTGGAAGTGAGAGAGAGGGTGTGAGTATTAGGCCCCTTTCAGACTGAGCAGATCCGCTCAGCGGGGTCCGCCAGCTCAGCGAGAGATCTCTCTGATGATCTCCGCTGAGTCGAAGGATGACCGCTCCGTGTCTGCACAATGTGCAGGGATGGACCTGTCAGCTCCCTGCTGTCTTCTATGGGCAGATCGGATGAAAATGGATCCACCTGTCCGTTTTCATCCGATCTCATCCAATCCGATCCGCTAGACGGATGGTGAATGCATCACCCATACGTCTATTGTAGCGGATCTTGACGGATCAGATGGCAGACTGGTGTCAGCGGACACATCTCCACTGACATCCACCTGCCCATAGAGGTGTATGGGTGGCCCACTCGTATCCGTCTGAAAAACCAACAGGCGAATCTGTGTAGTCCGATCGTGTGAAAGGGGCCTAAGAGAGAGAGGGTGAGTGTAAGAGAGAGGGGGTGAGTGTAAGAGAGAGAGGGGGAAGTGTAAGAGAGAGGGGGTGAGTGTAAGAGAGAGAGGGGTGAGTGTAAGAGAGAGGGGGTGAGTGTAAGAGAGAGAGGGGGAAGTGTAAGAGAGAGGGGTGAGTGTAAGAGAGGGGGGTGAGTGTAAGAGAGGGGGGGTGAGTGTAAGAGAGAGGGGGTGAGTGTAAGAGAGAGAGGGGGAAGTGTAAGAGAGAGGGGGTGAGTGTAAGAGAGAGAGGGGTGAGTGTAAGAGAGAGGGGGTGAGTGTAAGAGAGAGAGGGGGAAGTGT
>BLSH010230345.1:865526-886090 GCA_018402905.1 Glandirana rugosa
TGGTGAGACCTCGGCCCTGGACCGGCAGGAGAGGGAGGGGGGGAGCTGTATGGTGACTCCTCGGGTCCAGGTTGGGGGAGTCTACCGGGTGACGCGTGAACCCTGGAGTACAGTGCCTCCCCTCCCTGGACAGGTCAGGTAGACACCCCCTCTACAGGGGGTGGTCGAGGTTCTCAGCAAGTCTGGGACCAGGTGAATCCGGAAATCTGACAGGATAACTAGTCGTATAAAGCAGATTGTGTGGGTTACGTACATCGGTCCGTCAAAGGAGAAAAAATCAGGAAGGGGGGAGTTTATAGTTTCCTTAGTTTCCCCTTTCTCCTTACGTCTGCGTTTACCCCCTCTCCTACCTCTACGATGAGCTTTCTTTTCTGGGAGGATGAGGGGGGAAGGACTAAAAAAGAGGAAACTGCCTGGCTACATGCATTGGGTGTGTTAGACGAAATATGCTGATCAATAGGACAGTCTAAAGGCCTAAGTGGACCAGGGTCTGAACGACTCTTGGAGCTGGTGGGGGACATCTCCCCCACAGATGGACTGGACAGGTCCCTCCCCTCCGTGACATGAGGTCCCAAGTGCGCAGTGGGCCATCTGAGGGGGTTGGACCTGGGCTCCTCAGTGGTATGTCGAGGGGGGGAGGGAGAGGACGGCCAGGTCCCGGCTCCAGAGTGGTACAGGTCAAGGGGACCGACCCCTTGTGGTGGAAGTGGGGCTGCTTGGGCAACAATGGCCCAGGACGAGGGAAAGAGTTTGGGATAATGGCCAATGGTGTTCGATGTGTATGATAGGCTTTACTCTGTTCACGTAGTAAATGAGGAAGTGTGGAAACGGGTCGACAATCCATAAGAGGCATTGGTTTCACATTCTGAAGTTCAGGGGAAGAGGAGGGGGCTTTAGTGTTGGCTTTCCAACAAAAAACTTTACCCATATTGTAATCATCAAAATCTCTTCTAATTTTGTGCAGTTTGGATCTAATAAGGGTAGCCTTAAATTGACCAACTCCAGAGGGCTCAGGCCTGGGGTGTCCAGCCATGGTGCCCAAAGTTGTTCAAACTTACCCTGCCTTCCCCTGTGTTGGTAAATGTAGCGTTCCAGCTTGAGGGTAACACCCATGTGTGTGATCCATGTATTAATGGATGGTGGCGTGTCTAGTTTCCATCCCATTAGTATTACCTTCCTGGCTTGGAAGAGGGCCCTTGAAAATGCAGTCCTTGTTGCTTCTTTGGGAATTACCTCCCCCAAAGAACCCAGTATACAATAAATGGGGTCTAACGGTACATCCATATGAAACACACCATTCAATGTGTGCATGACCCCTTTCCAGTATCTGTGGAGCTTCAGACAGTGCCACAGAAGGTGGATGAGGTCACCAGTACCACTTTACATTTATTACATAGAGGGCTTGTCAGAATTCCATTTTGTGCAGTGTCACTGGCATGCGATGAGCTCGCAATAGGATGTAAAGTTGGGAGGTTTTCTGCGCCAGGTTAAGGGAGCAGGTTGTAATGGATTGAAGGCATCCTCCCACTGATCCCCTGTTACCTCGCCCAAGTCCTCCTCCCATTTTTGCATAGCCTTCATGGGATAGTTTCTGAGGTATTTGTTTAGAAGCATACTGTAGCATTGCGAGATAAATCCTTTGGTCCCAGTGGCTGTTTTAATCAGGTGAAAGGTTGGTGTAGGCGAGTGAGACCACTCTGTCGCTCCCCCTTGCGCTCTAACTGCGTGTTGAAGCTGCATATAGTAAAAGGCCATACTGGAGGGTAAGGCATGTCTAACCTTAAGCATGGAGAAGGGGATCAGTCTGCCATTATGAAAGATATGAGTAATGTGAGTTATTCCAAATGTGCGCCACCTTGGTCCCTGCCTCAATTTGGCCAACTCCCCATATGTTGCGTTATCCCAGATGGGACTATAATCTGTAAACCCCTGAATGTTTCACAGTTGTTTGGCCTTGTTCCAGATCCTCTGTATTAGTGTGTAAGTGGGCATTTGTCTGTTTGGTTTCTGGAACTGCTGAGCCCCCAGTCCCTCCGGAATGGACTGCGACCCAGCACCCCTGAGCAACAGCTTGGCCGAAGGGCCAACCAGGCCAGGGGACATGGTTCCTACCAGTTGCTGCAGCTGCGAGGCCAGGTAGTACAGCCACAGATTGAGTAGCGCCAGGCCCCCTTCATCCCTGGGGTATTGAAGCTGTTCCAGTCTGACCCTAGTAGGTTTGGTGGACCATAGTAGCAGCCTAAACAGTGAGTTCACCATTCAAAATATTTTTAACGGGATTACCACTGGAGTGTTGTGGAGCAAATATAAGAGCTGGGGCATTAAAATCATCTTTATCAAGTTTGTTTTGCCGGCAAGGGACATCTTTAGCCTATTTCAGATATTAATCTTATCCCTAAACTTGGCAAGTATTGGATATACATTGAGGCTACAATAATTGATAGGTTTGGGGGATATCTGAATTCCTAAGTATTAGAAAGTACAGTAGTTACCATTGGGATTGGACTCTGGGGTAAAGCCCCCTGATCCGGCACTTTATCCAACATCCTCATCGCGGATTTGTTCCAGTTGATGGTGAGGCTGGAGAAATGCCCGAAGTCTGATATGAGAGACATGACCTTCGTCAGGGACGTGGAGACATCTACTAGGAACAGGAGCATGTCATCCGCATAAAGCATGATTTTTTCCTGCATTGTACCATAGCGGAATCCCGTTATCTGTGAACTGTCCCGCACCTGAGAAGCCAGGGGTTCAATGGCCAGTGCAAAGAGCAGGGGGGACAGCCCTGCCTGGTCCCCCTGCCCAGAGCAAACACAGGTGACATCCTATCCGACACCCGAATTGCTGCCTGTGGGGCCCTGTAAAAAAACTTTGTCTAGGCTATAAATGTGTCCCCAAACCCAAATTTGGACAACACTGCCCACAGGTACCTCCAGCTAACGCTATCGAATGCCTTATTGGCATCGAGAGATAGAAGAGCTCTCTGTCCAGTGTTGTCAGCCCTGGTCTGTATATTAATAAACAACCTCCTAAGATTTGTGGCCGTGGATTTACTCGGCATGAACCCTGCCTGGTCGGCGTGAATAATGGTCTGGATTATCTTGTTTACCTGTAGAGCCAAAACATTTGATAAAATCTTGACGTCGCTCTGTAGCAACGATATGGGCCTATATGAACCCGGATCCAACGGTTCCTTGCCAGGTTTGAGTAGCAAGATTACAGTCGCTCTAGTCATGGATGGGGGCAGGTGCCCCCGCCTTAGGGAAGCATTAAAAACCTCTAGTAATTGCGGGAGGATGACATCTCCAAATTCGGAATAGACCTCCGCAGGGATGCCGTCATCCCCCCGGTGCTTTACGTGTGGGGAATGTGCCCACCGCTTCTTGTAACTCCTCCAGAGTGAGAGGAGCATCCAGGTCCCTCCTGGCCATTTGTGACAGGACAAGTAGGGATATGGATTGAAGGAATTCCATTAGGGCGGTATCAGAGTAACCCTCTTTTGACCTGTATAGATCTGCATAGAATGTGGCCAGTTCCATAACTATTTGGTCCGGGTCGTTCATGACCCTTCCCAAAGGAGGTACGCCCTGCCCCTATAGTAGGAGAGGAGGCGTGAGAATTGGAAATTTTCACCAGCAAGCGACCTGTTCTCTCCCCCTCTTCATAGAATGCTGCCTTGCTAAAAAATTGCTACCTCTCCACAGTGGAGGATCTCAGCTGGTCCAGTGCCGCGATCCAAGCCTCCCCCCCCCCCGCAGAGTCTGAAGGGTCAGTAATAAATGAGAGTTCCAGCCTGCTCACCTAGCTCTCCACCTGGTCCATCAGGGCCTGTGAGTTACGCTTTATACTGTTTATTTCTGCAATGAAGACACCCCTCAGGTACGCCTTAAAGGCATCCCATTTGAGCAAGACGTCCCCATGACCATAGTGGTCTGTAAAAAAGGTTTCGATTTGGCGAACTACTCTCTCGTGTGAAGGGAACAGTTTAAGCCAGAAGGCATTAAGTCTCCAGGGGGCCCTTGGTAATGTAGATTGTGGTCTTGTAATTAAGTGTGCCACCAGAGGGGAGTGATCCGAGACACCCCTGGGATGGTACTTGACCCGGACCACAGCTTTAAGGATATGAACAGAGCCAATACATAGATCTATGCGGGAGAGGGAGCCATGTGTCTTAGAGAAGCAGGAGAATTGTTTAGTTGTAGGGTGTCTCAAGCGCCATATGTCAATCCAAGCCACTTTGGCAAGCAGATGGCCAAGCACTGTGCCCCGTCCACCCGCCAGAGCTAGGGCCGGAGGGTGTTTATTCAGCTGTGGATTCAAATAGCTGTTGAAATCACCCATTAGCAAAGTGGGCACATCAGGCTTGTCGGTTTGATATGCTAGCAGCAGTTGTAGGATCTCTCGATAAAATGGGGGGATATACAGAAATGCCATAATAAGAGTCATACTAAACAGTTTACCATATAGAAACACATATCGACCCAGGGGGTTAATTTTAGTATCAAGCTCCTGGAAGGCCAAGGATTTATGGATCAGTATACTCACACCGCGTGAGTAGGCGGAGTGAGTGGAGTGATACGCCTTACCCACCCAGGAATACCTCAAACAATTCACTGTGTCCCTTGTAAGGTGCGTCTCTTGCAAAGCTACAATCGCTGGGTGAAACTTCTTTAGACAAGTAGAGATCATAATTCGCTTCAAAGGGTCATGCATCCCAGGAAACTATTGGTATGGTTGCCATTGTATGTATTGAATATGATCACAGTCAGGGAAATTACCAGGCACGCCAGTTCCTCTAGGAGCAGCATCATGTCCGTCATGATGTGGAGAGTAGGCATGGGTTTTAGCTTTAAGAGTGGGAGTACGAGGTGGTAAGATCTGGGGTTTCCAGGCTTCAGTCTGCAACTTGTCGACTAAACTGCACAACTGCGTGATGAGTATGTCCCTGTGGCCCACTCCACCCCCAAATAGGTGGCGTTTCATGTACTTTGATGACAAATCCAGGGTTGTAGGCTCGAGCCCCCGCGCAACCGCACTGGGCCATTAGAACATGTGCCAACAGGGCACCTTAAAAGATTCAACCAAGTCTTTAACACTGCTTGTTCCTGGACAACTCTTGATATCCAGTACGAACATTGGATCATCCTTAGTATATTGCTTGCAGAAAGGACAGATAGCTAATACACTGAGAGTAGAACTGGTAACATGTCCCCTCATTATGGTATAGAGGTTCGGAGAAACGGGTATTGTACATCCAGACATCCTTCAGTATGGCCTTTTGGTGTCAGTCCCTCCTGTCATCTGGAAGCCTATGGCGGAGGTCCTGTTCGTTGTGATCCAGCCAGGCCGCAGCCTCTGCTGCTGTATCAGAGAAAGTGGCCTGTCCTTTAACTGTAACTCGCAGTCTGGCTGGGTACAACATGGCATATGGTATTTGGAGGCGTTGCAGCCTTTGTTTGACGTCTGCGAATTTCAGTAGCTTGCGTTGGACTTCGGCCGAAAAATCCGGGTAAAATGAAATCCTGCTGCGGTTGAATTGAATCGCACCCTTTTCCCTCGCTAGCTGTAGGATCACCTCTCGGTCTCTATAGTTCATCAATCTAGCCAGCATGGATCTAGGCCGGTTACCAGGTGGTAAGGGGCGCCCAGCGGAGTGCGATGAGTGCGCTCAACCGCAAACAAAGGTGAAAACGCCTCCTTGCCGAATACGTCCACCAACCAGGATTCTACAAAGGCTGTGGGGTCCTGACCCTCAATTTTCTCTGTGAGGCCCACAATGCGTACATTATTGCGCCTCAACCGGTTCTCGATGTCATCGGTTTTGGTGGTATTTTGTGCTGCTTGTTGTGCAGCAGACCTAGTGTTCCTGGTCAGGAGGAGAATTTGATCCTCCAGATCACTGATTCTAACCTCTGCAGCTGTTGTTTAGGGTTTTTTGTCATCTTACCCTCCTACTCAGGCTGCTTTTCGGCGCCTCTTGGAGCACACTGAGGGAGAGGGGAGCCGTCGCCATCTTGGGCCTCCATGGTCGCCGCGGCTGTTTTATCTGCCTTGCGGGACATCGCCCTCGATTGAGATGGTCTCCGGGCTGCCTTGGTGATCTCTGGGATGTCTGGATCGGGTCTGTGCTGGTGCAGGTCCATGAGGAAAGGTTCAGTAGCGGGTAATCTCAGCGGGAGCTCTGTGTAGTGCGACCGCTCACATGCCCGTGCAGGCCACGCCCCCAGACATACACTTTAGTTTTCTTGAACAACATGTTTGCAGTACAGAAGCCTTCAAGCTAATTTTATGACCATTTACTGATCGTGTACGAAGCTATGACTTAGAGAATGCCTTGCAAAACAGTTTCACCACATAGGCTGATGCTAATTCAGTCAGTTTCAAGCCAGTGTTGGACCTAGTACACATATACCTACTTGACTGAGATATAAACATTCCAATTAGTCTGATTGAGAACTTGAATTATAATCTACGCAGGCAGGAACTGATTAGAATGATAAGTAAAGTTCTGCACAAAATGATCCGTTCTGCATAAATAAAGAATATTAAATATAATCTGCTTTCGAATATAACTAAACTTAACTGGTGGATGTGAAAAAATACTGACACTTTTCAATGCTTGTGCTTTGATACATTCAAACCATTTTTGCTCAATAAAGGATTGTTGTATGTTGTATGTTAGGGCCTTGCTTATGACCTATTGCCGCCTATGCTGCCTTGATGAGTTGGAAGCAGTAAAGCTCACTGACATATTATTGTGGCAATGGTAAACATCACTGCATTGTCATCATGATTGAATATATTGATTGCTTTCTTTGTTCGTGTATTTACTGTGAGTTTTGCTGACACAATCAATGCTTCTTTCATGTCCACAAAACATTGCTGAAAACACTATATAAAAATAGTTGCTGCAACCCCTTAGAAAACATTTGTCATTGACATTCTGTAAAGTCAGAAAATATGAAAATTAATTTTTCCAAGCTGCCTATGTTGGAAGACTTGGAGAGTTGAGTACTAAACGCATAAAAACATAAGTCTTATGAATGTTGCCTGCCTGGTAGTATTGGTGGTAAGCTACCTACAGACTTTATTGAATCATCAGAGGATCACACAGTCATGTGACGAAAGGAAAAAATTCAACTATCAGGTAAAAAAATTGATGTTCATGGCTATGGAGAGTGAGAGTGGTTAGCCAACACTAGAGGTGTCGGTCTCTCTCAGTAATAAACCCCCAAATAAAGATATAGGCACATGGATTTCTGCCATAGTTGGTAGGTGGCTACAGGCATGAAACATTTCCTAATTAATGTATTATTGTCATTGTGAATGCCAGGATGTTAATCACTGCCTATGCATTTTGTTTAATTAGGCAAAATAGAAATGTTGAATGTAATGTATGGAGAGAGGTGTTGTTTTTTTCTTACATTTAGAGAGGTATGAGGCTGGGTTCACATATGAACCACATGCGGCTCACAGCAGGGGTCCGGTGCGTCCTGGTTCACCGTTCCAGGTCCGATTTCAGCCCGAATTTTTGCCTGAATTCGGACCTGAAACAGACCAAAAGTTGCACAGCGTTTTTGTGAAAAACGCACCGGACCTGCTGCGGAGATATGTGAACCGGCTCCATAGAGAGCCGGTATAAAAATCTCCTGCTATTGCAAATTGGATGCTGGGAACCCGCAACCAATTTGCAGTGGTGTGAACCCCGCCTTAAGGAAGAAGGATTAGATTGTTAGAATATGTACAAAATTGTATGTATGAGCTGCTGAGTGCTGTTTTTGGGACATGAGACCTACAACAGTGGCAGTTCAGGAAACGTGGCAGGTCACTTGTAAGTGAAGCAACTTTGGGGTTGGCATGTGAATGTATTCACAACAGCTATACCCACTTTCCAACATTCTTCCTTTACATTTATATCTACTATAGCACAATTATGTGAAAGATGGCAAAGAACACAAAAAGTATTACAATTTACTAATTGGTCAGGTTGAATACGTCAGTGCAGTACTAAATACCCAATCAACACCGTGCCTTAGGTATATTTAATCACCCAAAGTGATAAAATAAATAAAGTAATAAAAAATACACAAAATACTACCAAATATACAAGCATAGACCCAATCTGGACCGCTGCAGCATCCTTAATAATTACTTAAATCCATCCAAACAACCAGCAAGTAATAGCAGACCCATATGCCTCACATATACTATGTTCAGCATAAAGCACTTTGGATTAATAATATCCTCCCTTCAACACCAATTGATATTCCACTCTCTCTCCAATGCAACTGATGTTCCCTCAAATATTAGACATAAAGGAGCTACAATAGTGGGAATACTATAAAAGCATTTAACATTTATGAAATCCTACTTACAGAAACAAGTAAAAACTTGCCCATTGAATAATAGTGAGCAGCACAGTGACTAAGTGGTTAGCACTTCTGCCTAGCAACACTAGGGTCATCGGTTCAAATACCAACCATGGCACTACCTGCCTGGAGTTTTCATGTTCTCCCTTTGCTTGTGTGGGTTCCCTCCAGGTTCTCTGTTTTCCTCCCACATTCCAAAGACATGATGGTAGGCTAATTGGCTCCTGTCTAAACTGGCCCTAGTATGAGTATTTATGATTTGAGTGTGGGACCTTAGATTGTAAGCTCCTTGAGGGTAAGGGACTGATGTGAATGTATAATATATTTGTGTAAAGCGCTGCATAAATTGATGGTGCTATATACAGTATCTCACAAAAGTGAGTACACCCCTCACATTTTTGTAAATATTTTATTATATCTTTTCATGTGACAACACTGAAGAAATGCCACTTTGCTACAATGTAAAGTAGTGAGTGTACAGCTTGTATAACCATGTAAATTTGCTGTCCCCTCAAAATAACTCGACACACAGCCATTAATGTCTAAACCACTGGCAACAAAAGTAAAAATGTCCAAATTGGGCCCAATTAGATATTTTCCCTCCCCGGTGTCATGTGACTCGTTAGTGTTACAAGGTCTCAGGTGTGAATGGGGAGCAGGTGTGTTAAATTTGGTGTTATCATTCTCACTCTCTTATACTGGTCACTGGAAGTTCAACATGCCACCTCATGGCAAAGAACTCTCCGAGCATCTGAAAAAAAGAATTGTTGCGCTACATAAAGATGGCCTAGGCTATAAGAAGATTGCAAAGACCCTGAAACTGAGCTGCAGCATGGTGGCCAAGACCATACAGCGGTTTAACAGGACGGGTTCCACTCAGAACAGGCCTCGCCATGTTAGACCAAAGAAGCTGAGTGTGCATGCTCAGCGTCATATCCAGAGGTTGTCTTAGGGAAATAGATGTATGAGTGCTGCCAGCATTGCAGCAGAGGTTGAAGGGGTAGGGGGTCAGTCTGTCAGTGCTCAGACCATATGCCACACACTGCATCAAATTGGTCTACATGGCTGTTGTCCCAGAAGGAAGCCTCTTCTAAAGATGATGCACAAGAAAGCCCGTAAACAGTTTGCTGAAGACAAGCAGACTAAGGACATGGATTACTGGAACCATGTCCTGTGGTCTGATGAGACCAAGACAAAACTTATTTGGTTCAGATGGTGTCAAGCGTGTGTGGCGGCAACCAGGTGAGGAGTACAAAGACAAGTGTGTCTTGACTACAGTCAAGCATGGTGGTGGGAGTTTCATGGTCTGGGGCTGCATGAGTGCTGCTGGCACTGGGGAGCTACATACAGTTCATTGAGGGAACCATGAATGCCAACATGTACTGTGACATACTGAAGCAGAGCATGATCCCCTCCCTTCAGACACTGGGTCATAGGGCAGTATTCCAACTTGATAACGACCCCAAACACACCTCCAAGACAACCACTGCCTTGCTAAAGAAGCTGAGGGTAAAGGTGATGGACTGGCCAAGCATGTCTCCAGACCTAAACCCTATTGAGCATCTGTGGGGCATCCTCAAATGGAAGGTGGAGGAGTGCAAGGTCTCTAACATCCACCAGCTCCGTGATGGCATCATGGAGGAGTGGAAGAGGACTCCAGTGGCAACCTGTGAAGCTCTGGTAAACTCCATGCCCAAGAGGGTTAAGGTAGTGCTTGAAAATAATGGTGGCCACACAAAAGATTGACACTTTGGGCCCAATTTGGACATTTTCACTTAAGGGTGTACTCACTTTTGTTGCAAGCCGTTTAGACATTAATGGCTGTGTGTTGAGTTATTTTGAGGGAACAGCACATTTACACTGTTATACAAGCTGTACACTCACTACATTACATTGTAGCAAAGTGTCATTTCTCCAATGTTGTCACATGGAAAGATATAATGACATATTTACAAAAATGTGAGGGGTGTACTCACTTTTGTGAGATACTGTGTGTACCTGTAATAAAAAAGAAATAATGCATCCAATGTGTAATATCAGTCTTTGGACCGTCCAGCACACCACCCGTCAGTGTGCTGGCTACCCGGCGTCTCACCTGGTCCTTTCCGTGCGCCAATGCATTTGCATCCTTTTCGGGACACCGTGGTCGACTATTTTGGGACTTTATATGAATTTTACTTTAAATCCTTTTTATGTATTTATCTTTTGATTTTTCACCCCAGAATAGGAAATTTATATTTATAGATTGTTCGCTTTGCACCTCCCTAAATCTGCAATTACTTGCTGATTGTTTGGATGGAGTACATTACTATAGAATCAGATTACATCCAGCCTGTGCATTCTGATTCATTTATTTGTGCAGAAGAATTCAAAAGTTTGTAGAACATTGAGTATACAAAAAAAAAATGGCAAAGCTACTATTTACCCTCATTTGTTGATGCCATCACCCTACCACTTCCTTTAATTAAAAAAAAAATACAGTTTATTTGCCATGATCCTTTAATGCATAACATCCATAATGTAAAATATATGAACATGACAATGGCATTATGTTTTTATATAGTCTGAAAGCCTCTTAATGTGCACTTTTAAAAATGACATATGTGTGCTTGAATATTTGAAAATGTTATGGAAATCATTTGAGGGCTGTAAGTTCTGTCCTTAGGGTAAGACATTAATTAGTAAAAATACAGATTAGAATGTCTGATTGATCTTTACATACTGTCAATATTCTATGTTCCATCCAACTAATTGAATTTGTGTTCCATTTGAGGTCTAAATCAAGTTAGAGAACAGTGCAGACGCAGACATTTTCTGCATACTTTTCAAGATTTGATTGCTGATTCAAGACACAGATCCATAAAAATTGGAAAAACTGTTCACCTTTATAGTAAATACAGTAAGTCCCCCTACATACAAACAAGTTCTGTTTTCCGAGAGCACGTTTGTAAGTCCAATTTGTTTGTAAGTCCAACTAAGTTAGCCTAGTTACCCAACTGATACTATCAGCCTAATAGATTACTGTAATAGGTTTATAACACATTTCACACACATAATATATGGAAAAAAGGTTGAAATATAGATAGGGTACTGCATATAACAAAGTACACAGAACCACAAGCACCAGAAATGTGAACTAGCTCACACGATTGGACATGCAAACGTATGTTCAAATCTTTGGAAGTTCGCAACTTGAAGGTTTGTACGTAGGGGACTAACTGTATGTTTTAAAATCTTTTTTTGTGTTTTTTCCAGATCCGCAATTTTCTGCTCAATGACTCAGAAGATGAGGAGCTAAAAGAAATTATTCGTACATTTCCTGGGGAAAGCAGCAACAGAGCACAAGAGCCAAAGGAAAGCCTTTTCATAGAGCAACAAGGGCAACAGACAAGAGCACACGGAGAGCAACAAGAACAGGAGGAACAGTTCCAAAGGGAACAACAAGAGCAAAAGGAGGAGGACTACCACAGGAACAACCTGCAAAAGCAGGATAGGCTTTACAGAGAACAACCGGAGGAGGAGGAGATATTACATAAAGAACACCTAGAAGAGGAAGAAAGGCTCCGTCGAGAGCACCAGGAAGAAAAGCTGCGCAGAGAGCAGTGCGAAGAGGATGAAAAGCTCCGCAGGGAGCAGCAACGTGAAGAGGAGGAAAGGCTTTACAGGCAACATCAAGAAGAGACTCTGCGAAGAGAGCAACAGGAAGAAGAGAGGCAACGCAAGGAGCGTCAGCAGGAGTTTAGGCTTCGCAGGGAGGAGCAAGAAGAGAAATTCCGCAAAGAACATCTGGGTGGTAAACTTTGGTGGGAGCAGGAAACTGAAAAACAACTCCTTGATCAGCAGAAATATCACAGAGATCAACACGAGAAAGCTTTTTATAATGACACCATGCAGCCCCATGTAGAGCCTGAGCTCCTTTCTGTTAGGCACATTAAAGAGGACATTGATGAGGGAAAGAACTTAAGCCAGACCCTTCCTGTTCGGCCATCAGGATGGGGCTGTCCACCACTGGTTCCACCACCAAGTCCTTCTAGACCTAAGAGCCCATGGGGAAAGCTTGACCCGTATGATTCCAGTGAGGTAAAATCCTTTATAATAATTATTCATCTTTTTTAAAGTTAATACAGTATATTCAGTAGGATCACTGGAAAAACCTAACCTGATCCAATTTCAGGGCTTTCCACCCAGTAACAAACACCCTTGAAATGTATAGCTCTAAGACCCCAACATAAGGAGCTCATAGACTGCAGATGGAGGAGAGGAGATCTAACTGCCCAATATGTTTTCTTTGGAAAGATGGGGTTTAAACATCCACTCTTGTGTTGTCCAAGTTAGCATTTTTTTCTTCACTGCAGATGCTCCAACCTATCAAGAGCATACATGCAAAAAACAAAAAGCATGACGCATTCTACCCCAAGGCTTGCCAGCCAAGGAAGTGATCTCTTCCTAGGTTAGATTGTCAATGGATATGCAATTATTTCATGATCCAACAGTAGTATGCCCTTTGAATAGTTTGCGTAAGCCTTAACTGAATTTATTGTTTAAGTAGCTCTCACACTAAATTTTTTTTTGTGAATTTTGCTGATCTAATATAACAAATCTAAATAAAACCTAACTAGTGTGTGGCCAATTAAACAGGTGTATATGCCTAGTTAACCAGTAATAGGCTTTGTGATACCAGGGTGGGAAAGTGAGAGAACACTGTGAAGGCATGGGAAATGGGAGGCATGGGATTAAAACAGAGTGGCGCACAAAAGTCCTAATAGTGTAAAAAGTTAGCAATTGTTTGGATACACAAAGTAAAATGACTCTTAAATAAATGCACCTGTTCCTCAGCCTGAGGAAGGGGAGGCTGTACCTGAAACATGTCCCATTTGCCTTGGTGGTGAGGAGAATAGACTGCTTCAAACCCAGTACTTACCTGGTCTGGAGGCAGCAGCTGTGAAGGTCAGCATGGCTACTGAAATCTGACAAGTGGGAGGGCTAAAGGCCACTGTCGGTCAAGGCTCTGCAGGGATCCAGGCAATAATGTCAGCATCTGCCCAGATGCCTGACTGGCAGCTTACTCAGTCTCTCAGCTCGCTGCTAAAAGCTTGAGCCAACTGTTACCTACCCCTCCCCAGCCCAGCGCTCCAGTGAGATTTGAAGGGGCAGAGCACAGAGCCAGTGACTTGAAGTCAGTACTCAGAGCAAACTCAAGAACTGAGTGATCAGTGGTCTTTGATCGCTCAGTTCTGGGTGTAGAGCTTGCGGGGGACAGCTGCAGCTCGGGTCAGTGCTGCAGCCATCTCTCGGATTATGACTCTGTTATTTTTCATTCCTGCACTTCTCTTTTAAGGCTACGTTCACACTTGCTAAAATTACGAACACTGACAGTAACGCAAACCAACGTGACTATAGTGTTAATACACATTTTTGATGTATTTTATGCGCTTTTAACTCAAGTTTAGGATATGCTAAAAAAATGCACCTCAGATGCACTCAATGTTTTGTTTTCCCCCTCACTGATATTCCACCTTCACCTCACTGATATTTGATTAAAGCTTATCAAACGCACTGTCAATGCACCGTAAATGCTCTGTAAACACTGCAGGCCTGTTTACAAAGTGTTACCATAGACTTGAATGGAAGGATTCCAAGAATTAAAAGAGAAGTAAAGTTTTTTTCTTTTCCAGAATCATACTTACCTAGGTGGATGCAGAATCGGTCCAATGCTGCATCTGTCCCCTGGCACGTCTACACTAAGAACCGAGTGATTGAACAATGCTGATCACTCAGTTCTGACAGCTCCCCGAGCAGAGAGCTGCTGACTGTCAGTCACAGCTCTCTGCTTTGCCCTCTCCGCATTCACTGGAGTGCTGGACTGTGGAGGGGCGAGGAGCATCCGGCTCAGGCTCTCAGTGACTCGCTGAGAGGCTGAGTCGGGTGTCAGTCCAGGCACCTGGTGGATCCAGACTTTATTGTTGCGATGACGCGGTGCCTGGACCAACTTCTGTGACGTCAGCAGAGAGCAGACTTCAGCCCGCTCTCTGCTGAAAACGAGTCACAGGAGTGCAAAACGATTTGCACTCCTTTGATCCATAGGAGAAGGAAAGCCAAACAAGCTTTGGCTATACTTCTACTGTAACAAGCTTCAACTTGTTCCAGCCTTGACATGTAGCTTCATTTTTGCCACATGGGTGCAAGCTCTACGTGTTTTTCAAATGTGAACAGCGCTGTCTACTGTCCATATTATCTATTGTAGGCTGCTTTACTAGGCATTTGAGGAGTGACAAAACTTGCCTCAAATGCCTGTTTCTAATGCCAGTGTGAACAGAACCGCAGAGTGATTTTATTTTGTGTATGAGTTACTAACTTACTACCATATAAGGGCTTTTCTGTGCCACTCTCTTTTTTGTACTTTTTTTCAACATTATATTGTATACATCACAATTGTTTTTCTGTAAATAACTCACCTTTTCATTTGCGAAAGCTTCTTTGCTTCTATTGTATTTTAGTCATTTGTTTTCCTTTACTCATTGTAATTGGTCAGATAGTTACAGAGGGTTTTTAATGAAAATAATACCTTACTATATTCATATATCAATGTGTATGCGTGTGTAAGTTTTATTCTCTAACAATGCCCATAGCCCTGTATATTCTGCTTCCTAAGGAAGACAGCTAAAAGTTTTCTGAAGTTGTCGACACTTTCAGCTAGTACCACTTCCTAGAGGAGGAAGTTCCATATTTTTACTGCTCTAACAGTAAAGAACCCTTTCCGCAATCTAAGATTAAACCTTCCTTCTGTCCTCAAATTGTGGCCACATGTCCTCTCCATATCCCTTATACATCTCTTTCCAAGAGTGAATAACTAATCTATGTAATTGATCCTCAAATCCTGTTATTATTTATGTTGCCCTTTGCTGAACTCTTTCCTGAGGATAGCCAACCAAAACTTAGCTGCATTTTCAAGATGAGACCATACCAGTGTTTTGTAAAATTGATAGAATTGCTGATTTATCTCTTGAATGTATGCGTTTTTAATGCATAAAAGTATTTTGCTAGCTTTGTTAGCTGTGACTTGGCATTGCGAAGTCTGTGATCTATAAGCACCCTCAAATCCTATTTCATCACGGATTCTCACATAGGAGCCCTTCCTAATGTGTAACATGCATGTGTATTTTTGGCGCCCAAGTGCAGAACTTTATATTTCTCAATATTAAACCTCACCTGCCATGTAGCTGCCCAACCCCCTATATTATCAAGGTTTTCCTGTAATGATGCTATATGCTGGGCTGAGGTTGTTTCCCTGCATAATTTAGTATCTTCAACAAACACTGAAATTGAGCTCTTGATTCCAATATCTATAGGGGGATCGTGTCTCTTCCTTGCCAAGCCTTCCCTCCCACTTACGCAGAGTGGCGCTGGGAAGGAACAACTTAGTATGCTGTGCTGCTGACAAGCAGAAGGAAGGGGATCCTGGACAGGAGGGTGGTGATTTACTAGAACAGATATCCTGTAGTTTTCCCCCTACAGCAGCTGAAAGTGGAAGGGAGAGGAGGAGAAGCTGGCCCTGCTGTCCAGGTTTACCTTCCTTCTGCTGCCCAGGCCCCTCTGTAAGCTCCCGCCGCCTTACAGTGCTAACGGTTTCCCCTCCTCTCCCTCCATGGGATTGTTTCAAGTTAGAGCACGGGAAAAGGGGCAAGGTAAGTATGTAATTTTTCTGAATGAACACAATGAATGATCTGCATCGATCACTCACTTTGTTCATTCATAACTGAAGCATAGTAAGCTGTATTTACTATGCTTTGGTTTGTGAATAAACAGGGAGACTGTGCAGAGCTCCTCCTGTTCATACATTCTGTGCAGCTGAGGCTACAAAGATGGAGACTGAGGACACAGTCTCTGTTTCAAAAGTGAGACATAAGGGGGTCTGTTTAAACCCCTGATATTTCACCAAAGCCACTGAACAGGGCTGTTAAATTGTAAAAAAAAAATAAAAACATTGTAAAAAATAATTAAAAAATTAAATTGTCAGAAGAAAATAATAAAACTAATTATAAAAATTAAAAACTACTGACACGTCCATTGTCCTACTGACACCATCTTCTGCCCTACTGACAACATCCACTGCCCTTCTGACAACATCCACTGCCCTTCTGACAACATCCACTGCACTTCTGACACCGTCCTGTTCGGCCGGCTTCTGTCAGACAGGCTGGTGTACACAAGGCCAGAATGTTGGCTGGTTTCTGTTGAACTGGCCGATATTCAGCCCGTGTGTACCAGGCTTAGGAGCCCTTTCCATAAAGAGAGCGGATGGACAGGCCTTTAGGAGTCAAGGCAGCATCATTGTTTTGATAGGAATTAATTTGATGTATGCATGTGGAGAGAGAAAGAGGGGGGTTGGGGATAGTAAGGGTTCTGTAGTCCAGCAGGTAGGCCTGAAAACATGGATTGGGATTTCATAGCAGCAGGAATGGAATACTACAAGGCTTGCCACCCCCACAATGGTATCAAACAAAGCTCATAGAAAGTAACAAAAAAAATGAAATCCCTATATTCTCTGCTTTCCTTTTTATTCTGCTTCCGTTTTATCCTATTTCCCTGAATATACATTTATTAAAGTGTTATTAAACCCCAAATTTTTCTTTGTACCTTTTTTTTTTATTATATCCCATACCTGTGTTCAGAAGATTTCAATCATGCTCCAGCTCCAGCTCCAGCTGTTTGAATGACATCAGCTCCCTCTCCCCTGCTATCCGCCACGTGATAACAGGGGCTGTCAATCAGGAAAAATTCTGCCATTGCTAAAAAGATAGTTATTCTTTAATTCCATTACAGTTGTTATTCAAGATAACAAAAATGTATTTAATATTGCTTAATTATTACTTTTTGAATACTTTTGTTGTACTTTTTATAAAACATGTGACCCCAATAGCACCAATCGGCTCTATGTGGTCTGAGGAAGAGAAATTAAAAAGTGCAGTGATGTCTGCAGGTTGTGTCAGAGATTTCCTGCTTTCTCTGCCCCGGATCTCACAATGCAGTGCAGAACAAATGCAATATGTGTCATGACCACAGGAAATAGCAGATCCAGGGCCGTATTTAGCACAGGGCAAAAGGGGAAGCTGCCCCGGGCCCAGTCATTGTTGTGGGGCCCAAAGCAGCTGCCCCTTGAGCCCGTACTGCCCACAAATAGTTGATAAGTGAATTCAGGAGGGCCCAAGAAAATGTTTGCCCAGGGTCCAATTAATATTAAAGATGGCCCTGAGCAGAGCAAGATTGTATTTGGCAAAAATAAATCAATGCCATTTATAGGCCATTGCTTCTATTGTTGTGTTACAATAAAAGGTAAAAAATATGAAATAATTTAAGATATATATGGTGATGCGGAGCCTGATCAGAGTGACCTCTGCAGATTACAATGTGTAGCTCTACCCCCGTAGGGACCGTGGCTTTTCGGCCTTCCCCTTACTCACAGCCAGACAAAAGGAATTTTGTAACTTTCTCACAGGCTCAATAATCAGTCCAGGGGATTTTTGTTCTGTTTTTCTTTATTTAGGGGATAAACTTGGATAGAGAATGGGGATGCATGGGATGCCCAAAACTGTAGAACTTGAACAAATTCTTGAGGACTTGCTAATGTCTCTGACTGCTAAGTACTGTGTTTCCCCAAAAATAAGACCAGGCCTTATATTATTTTTGGCTACAAAAATCACACTAGGGCTTATTTTCAGGAGCTGTCTTCTTTATTTACAGCATGTACAGTAATCAACTTATTTATTCAAATACAGTCATGTCATCTCCTGGAGAAAAAAAATCCTTATCCTTTAAAGCATGATAGACAGCACAGTGCTTATGCTGTGTCATTTACCCCTCTCTATGTTCTAAAAAACTGGAATAAAACAATAAAATGTTTTTTTTTAAAAGTTCCTGTGTCCCCTTTTTTCTCTTCCCTTCTCCCCCTGTCAGCTTAGGTGTCAACATTATGAAATTCTGTAATCCCAAAAAATTGGTTCAAGTCCTTGTAAAATTATGTAATCGGTTCTGTAAAAAGATTACAAAGATAATGTGCAGTGTGTCTCCTTGTGTAAATTTATTGTGGAAAATACCTTATTTACACTCATGTGCCCGCCAGAGCTCTTCTTCCCTGCTCCAAATACTGCAGAGGGAGGGGCCAAGATCCCCACTGATGTCAGCCTGGCTCCAGGCACTGCAGAGGGAGGGAGCTGCTGACATCAGCCGGGAAGAGAGGAGAAGATCTCCGGCAGGTCACGTGAGCACTGTAAATAGGGTATTTTCCACAATAAAGCTACACAAGGAGACACGCTGCACATTATATAATCTTTTTACAAAACGGATTACATGTTTTTACAGGGACTTTAACTAGGGCTTATTTTTGGGGTAGGGCTTATATTGCAGCCATCCCCGGACATCACGCTAGGGCTTATTTCCAGGGAAACAGGGTACTAACTTCAACCGTGCTGTTCAACCATAGAATTAATGGCACAGCTAACATAACAAAGAATTCAACCTTAAAAATGCAGGCACTGCTCCTTACAAGAATGCTAAAGTACCTGGCTGCTTCTGTCCCAAGCTGGAGATATAGAGTGGCTTCTCATTGCTTTGTGCTGGTACTAAGCTGTCCCTTGGTCATAGACAAGCAAAATATTTTCTTTTGCTGTCCTCTCTCTACAGGCTTGAGGCAAGATAACTAGGAATTACTCATTCAGTCCCTTTTTGGTGAATCCTGGAGTTCAAGGGGCTGCTGTACAGTCTTTCAGCTACACAGACCGAATCTTGTCTGTTAGGATGGTTCCAGCTAAGCCTAGCTGAAACTGCCATCCAGCTGCACCTTCTCTCCACCCGCTCTCTCCTTCTTCTGTCCAGAGCTCCAGCACAGGGGTCCCCTCCATCCAACTGGTTCCTGGACTCTGCTTTCCCACTGCCAGGCTCCCAAGCATTTATGGCCTGTTTCCCCACCTTGTGGGCCTCTCCTCCCCAGGGATTAGTATAAAACGCTATTAATATTCAAGATTTAGCCTCTGTTTCTCCACCCAGGGGAAGGTGACAGAGGCTCAACCTTTATAGCTCTGCACAGCTACTCCCAAACACACAATAGCACCAGCTTCTCTGCCTACAGAGGAGCTAAACTAAATTTACCTACTCTTAGTAACATTGAGGGTGCTACAAATATTATATGTTATATTCAGCATACCAGTATAAAGAGCCGTAACCTAGCATAGGGAAGAGAGTGATTTTTAATAGCACATGTACCCCTAAATATGTTCTGAATCCAGCTGTATAAATCTCTGCTGCACCTTTCTGAAGATGGAAGTATCATTTCCTGCTGTCTAAATTCTAGCAAACATACGCTGTGCAGTAATAGATCATGATGTTCTTGAAGGGTATCATATGTTGCCTTCCATTGATTGAAATATAATTTGAATACACTTCAGTCTACAGTATACTAAATTTCATGTTTTTTTACCTCTACACAGGAGGACAGAGAGTATGTTGGATTTGCCACTCTTCCCAACCAGGTGCATAGAAAGTATGTGAAGAAAGGCTTTGAATTCACTCTCATGGTTGCAGGTAAAACCCCCTGTCACCTCTGGAAGGTACTAAATCAAGGTAGCAAATTTTCCCTCTGTTTGGTAATGTTTTTGAAGAGACCTCATTAAAAATGTTGCAAGCATACAATGTACTGTAGCTTAAATTCAATTATACAGGACATACTGTATAATAACTATTTTGCCGAACATCATTACAGATGTGCAGCTCTACAGGGTATAACAGGATTCCTAAGGAGGCAATTTTAAAATGTAATATAAAGTATTTACAAAATGTTTATAGTATGTGTAGCACTCTCTTAGAATGTGCAAAAATTCAAATATATATATATATATATATATATATATATATATATATATATATATATATATATATACATATACATATACACACACACACACAGTATCCCACAAAAGTGAGTACACCCCTCACATTTTTGTAAATATTTTATTCTATCTTTTCATGTGACAACACTGAAGAAATGACATTTTGCTATAATGTAAAGTAGTGAGTGTACAGCTTGTATAAAAGTGTAAATTTGCTGTCCCCTCAAAATAACTCAACACATAGCCATTAATGTCTAAACCACTGCAACAAAAGTGAGTACACCCCTAAGAGAAATGTCCAAATTGGGCCCAA
>BLSH010230345.1:890664-914226 GCA_018402905.1 Glandirana rugosa
ACTCCGACCTACCCACTCGTGCCTACTCCGACGTACCCACTCGTGCTAACCTAACCACTCGTGCCTACGTACCCACTCGTACCGACCTACCCACTCGTGCCTACGTACCCACTACCTACTCACTCGTGCCTACCCACTCGTGCCTACGTACTCACTACCTACTCACTCGCCCATGCAGCCTCATCCGTGCTCACCCATCCAGCCTCATCCTTGTTCACCCATGCATCCGTGCTCCGCCATCCATCCGTGCTCACCCTTGCATCCGTGCTCACCCATCCATCCGTGCTCACCCATGCATTCGTGCTCACCCATGCACTCATGCTCACCCATGCATCCATGCTCAGCCATGCATCTGTGCTCTGCCATCCATCTGTGCTCACCCATGCATGCATGCTCACCCATGCATCCGTGCTCCGCCATCCATCTATGCTCACCCATGCATCCGTGCTCACCAATCCAGTCATGCTCACCCATGCAGCCTCATCTATGCTCACCAATCCAGCCGTGCTCACCCATCCAGCCTCATCCGTGTTCACCTATGCATCTATGCTCCGCCATCCATCCGTGCTCCGCCATCCATCCGTGCTCACCCATCCATCTGTACTCACCCATGCATGCTTGCTCACCAATGCATCCGTGCTCACCCATCCATCCGTGCTCAGTCATCCCCATCTATGGCTTATTCACTCCCATTCGTGCTCATTTATGCCTCATTCATGCTCATCCATACCACATCAGCTCTCATCCTTGACACATCCATGCCACTACAGCACCCATCAGTGCCACTACAGCACCCATCAATGCCACTACAGCACCCATCAGTGCCACCACAGTGCCTCACAATAATGTAATAGGTAGTCAAATTAGATTTGAAATGTATGCCCCTATAACCCCTGATGGTGCACCCTGCATGTTGGGCCTCTGTATGTGGCCAGGCTGTGTAAAAGTGTCACACATGTGGTATCACCATACTCGGGACGAGTAGCAGAATATATTTTAGGGTTTTTTGCTATGTACATGCTGTGTGTTAGAAATATTGTATAAATGGACAACCTTGTGTAAAAAAAAAATGCGTTTTCATTTTCTTTCCACATTTTCCAAAAACTTGTGGAATAAATGAACCATTCAAAAGACTCTTTATGCCTCATAGAATATACGTTGGGGTGTTTACTTTCCAAAATGGGGTCATTTTTTGGGCGTTTCCATTGCCCTGGTGCTCCAGGACCTTCAAAAGTGCAAGAGGTAGTCAGGAAATTATATGTGTAATTTATGTCCTTAGAACGCCTGATGGCGCTCCCTGCATGTTAGGCCTCTGTATGTGGCCAGGCTGTGTAAAAGTCTCACACATGTGCTATCACCATACTCGGGAGGAGTAGCAGAATGTGTTTTGGGGTGTAATTTGTGGTATGCATATGCTGGGTGTGAGAAATAATCTGTTAATGACAATTTTGTGAAAAAAAAAACTGAAAAAAAAATCTTCATTTTGCAAAGAATTGTGGGAAAAAAATGACAACTTCAAAAAACTCGCCATGCCTCTTACTAAATACATTGGACTGTCTACTTTCCAAAAAGGGGTCATTTGGGGGGTATTTGTGCTTTCCTGTCTTGTTAGGGCCTCAAGAAATGAGATAGGCCGTCAGTGCATCAGGTGTGATCAATTTTCAGTGATTGGCACCATAGATTGTAGACTCTATAACTTTCACAAAGACCAAATAATATACACTAATTTGGTTTTTTTTTTACCAAAGATATATAGCAGTATAAATTTTGGCCAAAATGTATGAAGAAAAATTACTAATTTGCAAAACAGAAGTAAAGAAAAATGCATTTTTTTACAAAATTTTGGGTATTTTTCCATTTATTGCTCAAAAAATAAACACCCCAATGGTGATTAAATACCACCAAAAGAAAGCTCTATTTGTGTGAAAAAAGGACGAAAATTTCATATATGTACAGTGTAGTATGACTGAGTAATTGTCATTCATTGAAAGCTGAAAATTGGTCTGGTTAGGAAGGGGGTTTAAGTGCCCAGTGATCAAGTGATTAAATACTCTGAGTCAGCCCAATCTGGAGGAGAGGTGTCGGGTGGAGGTCTGGAGGTGTGGCGGAGGTGCTGTGGAGGCCCCTACCTGTGAGGTCGCCCCAGTCTGGGGGGGGGGGGGGTGACCTTGTGGCCTGGAGGTTCGGGTGCAGTCAGGAATGGTTGTGATTCCTGGAGTCGCACAGGGAACAGGAGACACAGCGGAGGTGCTACACAGTGAGAGAGACTTTAAAGAGATCCACCAGTTTGGTGAGTGATGGTCCCAGGAAACTGCAGGAGAAAGTGCTGGAGCAGGCTGGGAGAGCAATAGTGGACAGTCTGTGGGAGCCTTGGGAGTTGGTTCAGGGAAAGGAGAGTAACTGAGGAGGAACAGGTTGTGGGACCTGGAGGAGAGATGGGCTGGGAGTTGTGGTCCATCGGGGGGCACGGCTGGCACTTGGGTACTTTTGCTACACATTCAGGGGCCTGTGATCCCTGGCCTGTGATGGGTGTTCCGGAGGTTCTGCTGAGAGTGGGCCTCGCCAAGTGCTAGCCACGGTGAAGAGAAGGGAACAGAGAAGCTTGATGGATTTCCCTTCAAGCTGGGAACTAGATGTAGTGCTGGAGAGAGGTAATGTAGTGATGGTTTACTGGGTTCAGTGCTGGAGAGGGAACTGTGGAGGAGGCGGTCGGCAGGTTGAGTGCTGGAGAGTTGTGAGGAGTAACAGTCTGCAGAGGGACGGTCTGCAGGGAAGTGCGCATATGCAGGAGTGTATATGGATCTCATGTATTCTAATTCTTTGGGCATTCCGCAGTCATCCCTTATCCCTATCCAAGTTATTTCCCCTAAATGAAACAACAAAGACAAAAGCAGGCCTGGTCAGTGTCTACAGATGTGTAAGATATGCTATAATTGAGGGCAGCTATGGGGTGAGCCATTGTTGCCGGCCACTCTCAGGGGAGCACATGGCTACATATATACTGTATATACATCAGGGACATACTTTCAGTTTACTCCTCTGTTTTGGAAAAGTTTGAGCATCAAGTGCTTCAGCTAGTGGTTGTCCTAGGATGGAGCAGAATAACCTTTCTGTTGGCCGTATTGTATTTATTAACAAAAAAACTTGTGGCCTATCAATTCATGTCTCCATCTCTGCCATCTTACATGTTTCCATCATCTTATACAAGCTGATAGCTCTAGTAATTTCATTGGAAAACACTTTAAAAACTTTAATGCGTTTGTTAACCCCAAAAAAAAAGGGATCCTGTTTCTTTAACCACTTCCATACCGCACTCAGTATATTTACTGTGGCAGTGTGGACGTGTCCCGTGAATCGCCGTAAATAAACAGCGATTTGCGGAGTGGCAGATAGGGGGCGTGCACCCGCCGTACTTTGGAGGAGTGTGCCCGCAGCTCGGGCGGACCCAATGTCCACCGGCGAGCCGCGATGAGCTGCCACAGCAAAAGAACGGGGAACCGCTGATGTAAACACGGCGGTTCCCTGCTCTGTCAGTGGGGACATAGGAGATCTACTGATGCCTGTTACTGGGATCAGTTAGATCTGTTATGTCCATAACAGCCCAGCCGTCTCACAGTTAGAACACATGCAGGGAACACAGTTAACCCCCAGATCTCCCCCTGCAGGTTAACCCCTTCAATGACATTTACACAGTAATCAGTGCATTTTTATAGCACTGATCACTGTATAAATGTCATTGGTCCCAAAAAGGTGTTAAAATGGTCCGACATGTCTGCTGCAATATCGCAGTAACGCTAAAAATCGCAGATCGCCGCCAATACTAGTAAAAAATTGAAAGAAATAAAAACTCCAGAAATTAATTCTCATCATACGTAAACGTGGCAACTTTTGCGCAAACCAATCAATAAACGCCGCTTGCGATTTTTTTTACCAAAAATATGAGAAAGAATATAAATCGGCCAAAACCGAAGAAAAAAAATGTTTTTTATATATTTTTTTTTAATTTATATTTTAGCAAAAAGTAAGAAAAACTTTTATTTTTTCAAAATTGTCGCTCTTTTTTTGTTAATAGCGGCGATCAGAAATGACGCAGAGGGGATCAAATACTACTAAAAGAAACCTCGATATGTGGGGAAAAAGGACGCAAATTTCATTTGGGTACAGTGTCGCACGACCGTGCAATTGTCAGTTGAAGCAACGCAGTGCTGGATCGCAAAAAGTGCTCTGGTCCTTACCTGGGAAATCCTTCCGGGGGTGAAGTGGTTAAAGCATGAATAACAGCACATACCTTGGCTGATCCTGCCAGTTTCTAGCCTCCCCTCTGTACGCTGACCACTCTATATCAGGGTTGCCATGGTCAGCGTACATGTCTCTATCATGCACTGCTAGCTAAAGCTCTCCTGTGTCTCTACCTCTGTCCCCCCCCCCCCCCACCTGCCCGTCAGCTCTCACTAGGGCCACTCAGCTCCTCTCCCCACTGCTTCAAAACTAACTGATCTTTATATCATCCAAATTCAAATAGTAGAACCGCGCTAAGCTAATGAGACCAAATTTAGGGGTAAGCTGCCATACACCGACCAAACAAATCGTAAAAGGATAAAAGATATTAGAATGGCGCTAAACCCAGCATACATAGGCTGAAATGAATGAATAAACTAAACTCCGTGAATTCAAAATGGCCAACTTCAAAATGGCCGCCATGGTCACCACCCATCTTGAAAAGTTTCCCCCCTCACATATACTAATGTGCCACAAACAGGAAGTTAATATCACCAACCATTCCCATTTTATTAAGGTGTATCCATATAAATGGTCCACCCTGTATATTTTTTGTGAACTTTACACACTTTTGTGACAAGTTGGACCAGATCAGCTATCGGTGGGGTTACACCTCATTCTTTGTTGTTTTCCACACGTCCCACCAATTTCACTATTTGACGTAGCAATTTAATTTCTGGTTTGTATTTAATGTGATCACTGATTTCACTGTATTCATTTAGCCTTTTTGTTGGCATATAAGGTCGTTTTATTCATTTGCACTGGAGTTTTACACATGAGTATATGCATATAGGGGACCCTTATGTATACTATCCTTCTTCTGTGTTTATCCCTATAACACACGGAGTTTAGTTTATTCATTCATTTCAGCCTATGTATGCTGGGTTTAGCGCCATTCTAATATCTTTTATCCTTTATATCATCCACTCTGTTACATAAAAAGCTGTGTCTTGGTGCCTGTGCTTTATAAAAAAAGCAGATTTCTACCTGTTTTAACAGCATCTCCCAGCGATCACATGACTCCAGGCTCCTCTCCTCCCCACCTCCCTGGCTGACATCAGCAGGGGAATCTCGGCCCCGCCCACTGGTGATATCAGATGGGAAGAGCTGAGAGCCTGGAGTCATGTGATCGCTGGAAGACACTGTTAAAGCAGGTAGAAATCTGCTTTTTTTTATAAAGCACAGGGACTAGGACACAGCTCTTTATGTGAAAGAGGGGATGAAATAATGATCAGTTAGTGGCTTAACAACCACTTTAAGGTATCTGCCCACAATAATTATCTCAGGATTCACTGGGAGGTGTTAATCTAAACAATTCGCCATGGTAACAAAAGGAACAGAACATGGATGGTTATTCCTCTGGAGATAATGAAATGGCCAAATAATTTCTATATCTATGATACTAATAGGTGGACTAATGCAGTCAGTAGACTGCCAGACCTGATCCATAAGCCATTTAGAAGAATCTGTGATGACGCTTATAATGTAGATGCTAAGTTTCTAATTATTTTTTCTTTGACAGGTGAATCTGGTCTGGGAAAGTCAACTCTCATAAATAGCCTTTTCCTGACTGACCTCTATCGAGGCCGCCTGCTAGCAAGCCCAGAAGGTATTATAATGAAACAATAGCTACGGTGTTAATGCCCTATTCAGGCCAGGTACACATTAGTGTGGGTTGGGAAGGCATGTAAAATTTATGCCTTTCCAACACAGAATTGTACCATTCTTTAGCAGACTTCTTAAT
Organism: Glandirana rugosa; assembly: GCA_018402905.1. Classification (NCBI taxonomy): domain Eukaryota; kingdom Metazoa; phylum Chordata; class Amphibia; order Anura; family Ranidae; genus Glandirana; species Glandirana rugosa. The sequence continues at coordinate 896,687 of BLSH010230345.1, forward strand.
GGAATTCTTAATGGCACCCCCACACATCTACTAACGCATGTGTTTTCGCACATCAATATGCATGTTGCTGCAGCGCCATGTGTTTCAGTGCAGTGCAGTGTTGGAAAAGGGTCAGGGGCTTCTTTTCTTTCTTTCTTCTGGGTAGGGCAGCCTATTGAAATTAATGGGCTACCCTACATTTGACACACGGGAATGCGCTAAAAAAATGCTGAAATGTGTGCACATTCTGTTGCACACACAAATGTGAACCAAGCCTTAATGTATACTGTTTGCTAAATTGTTTCATATTTATCTGTGCTTACACAAATTACAGGTTAAACAGCCATCAGCAGCCTTATAACAATGCATATTTATATTTTTGCTTGAATAGGTAGGGTATACTTACCCTAAACTACATGATCATTATTTTTCCTAACACTGTTGCTTTATTGCTGCAAATTCAGTGTGTAAAGTGGAGTAAGCTATAACAACAATAGCCAATTATTGTACATTGTAGTTACTTCTCCAGGTTAATACATGTGAACAGTCCCTATGGTTGATTGCACTTTCACATTAAATTTGCATGGAAAAGTGAAAAATGTAGTTAAAACAGAACTACACTGTATCTGAGCACCACAAACCAAAAGCATAATTGAATTAATTTAATATTCAAAGCAAACTTACCCATCCATCCATGTCTCCATGCTTTATTTTGCTGAGAAATCACTTAGAAAAACACCCCCTAGCATTTCTGCCCATGGCCATCTTGAGTAAGGGCAGATGATTCATGTAGCATTTAATTCCTGGAATCAATTTGCCCTTAGCTCAGGCATGCAGGCAGGAGGGTGTGCTTAGCTGAGAACCCACCCCCCTCCCCTCCTGAAGGCTCCTGGGATATATGACATCATTTTATAAAACAAATATCCAGGCGCATAGGCAGTAAACCAAATGAATGGGGCGGTACAAATGGAAACTGAAGTCACTGCTGTCCCAAACTCATGGACCAATGAGATAAATGCAAACAAATCAACAGGGAAGGAACAGCACTGAACCACAGAAAATGAGTAACCCTCGGGGAAAGTGCATAGGCAAAAATAATTTTGAATCTATATTAAGTGAAGCAATTAAAATGAATGGTTCTCCATGATGAGTAAAACAATTGGTACAATGCGCTAGACAGACAGCAGCCAGTGGACCATCCTGTAGAGAACATAAATCCTAGAGTTGGCCGTACCTGTAGGCTGGGGCCGCATGGATGTCCCAGAGGACTCAGATGGAAGACGGCTGTGCCATGGAGTGGGGCATGATAAAGTTACCACTCACAGAGGGTCCTGACCTGGAACCTGGTGACAAGGAACCGGTGTGTGGTGGAGCTGTGACACAAGCCTGGGGAGCCTAATCCCAGCAGCCACTTGAGCCACGTCTGATAGAAATGACGTCAACTCCTGGTGGATGTCAGATTGAGTGATCCGATGGCAGTGGCCAGTGGGCAAAACCCTGCTGCTGGAATGGATCCAGAGGCGCTGGTTCCCAGAAGCAAAGGGGATGGATGCCAACAAAGTGGACAGAGGACTACATGTTTTGGCATCTGGCCCCTTCTTCTGGTCAATTAAATTGTCGGCAAAGAATAAAAGCTTGTATTAAGATTAGACAGGAAGGGGGTGGGGAAAGGGGTAAGCTCCCGTGTCACCCATAAAGCCCCCAGTAGGTTGCATGGGTACTGCAGGACATATACCACATATTGGGTGGAGCTGGAGCATGTGATGAATTGCCTAATGGAATAGATGTTGCCAGAGCTGTCAAGAAAAGAGGATTGGCCATGGGTGATGAATTGGCATGTGAGACAACCACGTTTCCTGCATTGAAAAATGCCAACCCTGTTGTCGAAATAGCTTCTAATATCCATAGTTTTATCCCATTCACTGTTTTTGCATTTACTCTGGGCAATGCTCTTTTTGAGGGTACAAGCCCTCCTGAAGACAACCTGGGGAGCAATCGGTAAATGGGGACCTAATTTGGGATCTGAGGGGACAATGGACCAATGTTTCTTAATAATGCTAGTGATGGCCTTGAAATTGCTGTTAAAGCCTGTAATAAATCTAGCACCAGAGTTAGAAGGGACGGTGGTAGTGCTGGTGGCTGAGTGCCTCGTGAGACAAGAACCAATGGCATCCTGTAATAATTCATCAGGGTAACCTTTTTCTTGCAAATTACTTGTGAGTAGTTTGCTTTGGGCAATATAATCGGAGTCCCTTGTGCAATTCCTACGCAATCTCAGAAACTGCCCTTTAGGTATGTTCTTTTTCCAGAGGGGTGGTGGCAACTCTCAAAATGCAAATAGGAGTTGCCACCCACCGACTTGGAGTGGTTGATGGTAATGATGGAACCATTCTCATGGGTCAGTTCAAGATCCGAAAATACTAAATGGTCAGGATCGATGACATGCATGAATGTAAGGCCTACTGCATTGGTGTTGCAATATGCAACAAAGACCAAAAACTCATCCACGGACCCATCCCAAATGATGAGTACGTTGTTGATATACTTGCCATATAAAAAGAGGTGTTCAGTGTAAGGATTGCTATTTCAAATGGTGGATTCTTCCCATTGGCCTATTGTTAAGTTTGCATAGCAGGGTGCAAAACTTGCTCCCATAAACGTGCCTCTAGTCTCCAAATAAAACTTATCATGGAAAGAAAAATAGTTTTGCTTGAGGTAGAATTTTGTCTCCTCAAGAACAAATTAAGCCTGATGGGAATTATATCGTAAGTCTTGGGACAAGAAATGATTGAGGGCCAAGTTTCTAAAAATTGTGTAGGAATTGCACAAGGGACACCGATTATATTGCCCAAAGCAAACTACTCACAAGTAAGTTCCAAGAAAAAGAATACCCTGATGAATTATTACAGGATGCCATTGGTTCTTGTCTCACGAAGCACTCAGCCACCAGCACTACCACCGTCCCTTCTAACTCTGGTGCTAGATTTATTACAGGCTTTAACAGCAATTTCAAGGCCATCACTAGCAGTATCAAGAAACATTGGTCCATTGTCCCTTCAGATCACAAATTAGGTCCCCATTTACCGATTACTCCCCAGGTTGTCTTCAGAAGGGCTTGCACCCCCAAAAACAGCATTGCCCTGAGTAAACCCAAAATTAATGAACGGGTTAAAACTATGGATATTAGAAGCTATTTCAACAACAGGGGTGGTATACTACAATGCAGGAAATGTGGTTGTCTCACATGCCAATTCATCACTCATGGCCAATCTTCTTTTCTTGACAACTCAGGCAGCACCTATTCCATTAGGCATTTCATTACATGCTCCACCCAATATGTCGTATATGTCCTGCGGTGCCCATGCAACCTACTATATGTGGATCGCACCATTCGGACCCTGTTATTTGTTTTTTATTATTATGCTCCGTCAATTATTACAAATCAATTGATTACAATATGCATTATTTTGATTTTGTGTTTACTACTGACAATTGTCTGTACAGACATATTGAGCTTTGTTTCTATTTCTGTGGGTGGAGCTTTATGGATGACACGGGCGCTTACCCCTTTCCTGTCTAATCTTAATATAAGCTTTTAATCTTTGCCGACAATTTTATTGAACAGAAGAAGGGGCCAGACCCCGAAACATGTAGTCCTCTGTCCATTTTGTCAGCATCCATTACTTTTGCTTTTGGGCACCAGCTCCTCTGGATCCATTCCAGCAGCAGGGTTTTGCCCACAGCCATCGGATGTCTCAATCTGACACCCGCCAGGAGTTGACGCCATTTCCTGGTGTCAGGCGCGGCTTGAGTGGCCACAACGGTTCCTTGTCACAAAGTTCCAGGTCGGGATCCCCCGTGCATGGTAGCTTTGTCATCCCCCATTCCATGGCACAGCCGCCTTCCATCAGAGCCCTCTGTGACATCCATGCAGCCCCAGCCTACAGGTACTGTCAGCCCTAGGATTTATGGTCTTTACAGAATGGTCTTCTGGCTGTTGTCTGTCCAGCGCATTGTACCAATTGTTTTACTCACTATGGATTACCATTCATTTTAATTGCTTCACTTAATATGGATGAAAAAAATATTTTTGCCCACTTTCCCCGAGGGTTACTCATTTTCTGCAGTTCAGCGCTGTTTCTTCCCTGTTGATTTGTTTATATGACATCATTTGCCTAGGTCTGGAAACTAGGAAGTAACTAAAGAAATGTAAAAAAAAGTTTGAAATAAGTGAATAAGATATACTTTCCTATCTATTTACTAATGCCAGCAGCATAAAGATTCAAAATAGTACATTTTGATTGAGAGAGTGAAGTTCCACTTTAAGGCAAACCTTTAAGAGAGATATTTAAACTGCCATCGCTGATCTCCTTCTGAAAATGTTACCTGGGTATCTCTTTCTTCAATACCAGCAGCAAGTGAAGTTAGAGGGAGGGCAGAACTCCTGATGTGTCAACTTGTTCCAGATCAGTGACTCAGAAAGTATTAAAACATCTGGATCAGCGTGATAGTCAGAAGAAAAGGTCAGCAATGGCAGCCTTGTTCTCAGCACAGACTTACCTTAATATTCCTCACCGTTCTCACACAATGCAGTGTATGCTTTCTTTTTATGTGATCTGAATTCACACTAGTAATATAATTGACCTTTTTCTATTTGAATTGCCTTGTTTAACAAGGTGTTATTTGACTTTAAAGCCTAAATCCAGCCCTCTTTTTTTCTTTTTTTTTTGTTGTTGCTAGAAATGGTGTTATTGCTGATTTCCAGCCTTACCTTATGTCTTAGGGTCCTTTCACACACACGGACTGTTCATCAGTTCATCAGTTTATCAGTTCATCAGTTCATCCGTTTTTCATCAGTTTTTCATCCGTTTTTTCATCCGTTTTTCATCAGTGGTCATCAGTTTTTCATCAGTTTTTTTTTACATTCACTAACAATGCAAAAACGGATGAAAAACTGACCGTTCGTCAGTTTACATCCGTTTTTCGTCCGATCCGTTTTTTTGACGGATGAAAAATAGGACTTTCATCCGTTCAAAAAAACGGATGCTGACGGAAGCGGATGAAAACTGATGAAAATAGCTGGTCATCAGTTGTCATCAGTTTTTCCATAGAGTTGCATTAATGTCCGTTTTTCATCCGTCAACGGATGGATGAAAAACGGACAAACGGTCCGTATGTGTGAAAGGGGCCTTACAACGCAACACAATGTAGCCAATGAATGGCACCTCATTGCATTTAACGTGTGTTACTGCAAATATGTGTGAACAGGCCCTGAGATAGATCTATTATTACAATATCACTATTTATTTAATCTCATGATAATTTTCTCCAAAAAATATTCAATTTGCAACATATATGACAGCAATACAATTTTGAAAGGCGCGTTTGCTTTTTTCCAAGTCTCTTTAAAATACTTTGGTGGCCTAAATTGTACTCTTTGATAATACCCCAAAAACATTATCAAAGTGCAATTTCAGAGAAATCTGGTAAAGTTATTTTTTTTTCTCTTGAGTATAAATCTACCCCTAGGCTACAGTAGACTAATAGAAGGCTTCATCCTCTATTCACAGAGCGAGTAACACAGACTGTGGAGATTGTGAAGCAGACGGTGGACATTCAGGAGAAGGGCGTTCGATTACGGCTGACAGTTGTGGACACACCCGGTTTTGGAGATGCTATAAATAATGAGGAATGGTGTGTTTATCAATACACATGGGATATATTGTTAAAAGGCTGCTGCTGATATGACTCTTACAGGTCAGATGGAGCTGGGAACATAGCTGAGCTATTCTTGTTTTACAGGAACACAAAGACAGGACATTACATCATAACCATGTAGTTACACTATACATTAACCACTTCAGCCCCAGAGGGTTTTACCCCCTTGATGACCAGGATATTTTTTCCGATACGGCACTGCGTTACTTTAACTGACAATTGCGTGGACGTGCGACTCTATACCTAAACAAAGTTTATTTTTTTTTCCACAAATAGAGCTTTCTTTTGGTGGTATTTGATCACCTCTGCAGTTTTTATTTTTTGAGCTATAAACAAAAAAAGAGAAACAATTTTGAAAAAAAAATATTTTTTTTTTACTTTCTGCTATAAAACATACCCAATAAAAAAATGTAAAAATATCGAATTTCTTAATCAATTTAGGCCAATATGTATTCTGCTACATATTTTTGGGAAAATAAATCCCAATTGTGTATATTGATTGGTTTGCGCAAAAGTTATAGCGTCTACAAACTATGGGATAGATTTAGGAACTTTTTTTTTTCACTAGTAATGGCGCCGATCAATGATTTATAGCGGGACTTCGACATCGCAGTGGACAAATTGGACACTAAGTGACACTTTTTGGGGACCAGTAACACCAATACATTGATCAGTGCTAAAGAAAATGCACTGACACTGTATAAATGACACTGGCAGGGAAGGGGTTAACATCCTTAACTGTGTGGGGGTGGATTCTATTCCTGTCTGACAGAACAACAGTCTGCTTTGTTTACATCAGCAGACCGCCATTCTGTCATTCCCCAGAGCAATCATTGGCCCGCATCGGGCACGCTGATTGGCTCCCACTGTGGCCGATCACAGTGGGATCGATTTGACGGTGGTGCGTGCACGTGCCCCAGACCAGGTTGCGTGGACAGCGTACAGTTACTGTAATGGCAGTTTCCAGCCTTTCCATATTTGTCACAACGTTAATATAGTTAGAACCATTATTTATTATTGGCCTCTATAAATAATGGTGCTTTGTATATTAATCTATTCCTATATTAGGTAAAAGCAGTTTTTCATATTTTCTATGTATTTATCATTATTTACCATTACTAGGCTAAGGCTGGCCATAGATACGTCTTTTTTTTCCCGATTAGCCAGAGGGATGATTGAAAAAAAAAAGATGAACAGATTCCCCCATCCACACTTCCCTGCTGAGCAATTATATTTTGACAACGGGACTCCTCCGCTGTAATAATACTCTGATCAGCAGCTGCAGCCGGCTGATCGACAAAAGTTTTCCAACAGTCCTGTTTGACAGAAGTCGACCGTTAGATAGGCTTCTGTCAAGCAGGAACGGGCATAGACGGATATAAATTCTGATCCGGATGAATTTCACTACATCTATGGGCAGCTATAAGGTGGGGCCTTTTCCCAGACTGATTTTTTGCATGAGGCTAAAGTGAAGAAAGTTGATTAAGTGACAGTGATATCAGTGACCACATAGGATGTCAGTGATCAACATTTACACCTGATGCCTCTCCACTTGGAAAAACAGGCATGACTCTCCCTAATACCACAGTACTTGCCCAGACAGGGGTTGCTTTAATAACATTGGAGAGTGCAAAATCTGGTGCAGCTATGCATGGTAGCCAATGACATAGTCAGAGGAAGATGGAGTGTTCTACAAAAAGAGATAAATTGAGGATAAGGACCTCCAAGGTAGTATTCCTAGAAATACTACCGTTACCTCGAACCACACCAGAGAGGCAGTTGGAGATTAGGGAAGTTAACAAGTGGCTGAGGAGCTGGTGTAGAAAGGAGTAGTTCGGGTTCCTGGAGAACTGGGCCAACTTCTCAGTCCGCTACCGGCTCTTTAGCAGGGACGGACTGCACCTAAGTGGGGAGGGTGCAGTTGGGCTGAGAGAGAAGATGGCCGAAAAGTTATAAGAGCTTTTAAACTAGGGGACAGGGGGTGGGGCCAGATATAGGGATAGCCAGCAACTGGAACAAGTTTCAGAGGGTATAATTGGGGGCATTAGTGGTAGGGTAGCTAGAGTACCTAAACCCAATGTAAGAAACATGACAAATCCTTACTGCAGCCTCAAAACAACCAACAAGGAGACAGTATGTAACCAGGAAAAACAATGATGCTTTTTTACTAATGTCAGAAGTCTGGCTGACAAAATGGAAGAATTGGAACTGCTGATGTACAAGGAGGATTTAGATTTTGTGGGAATTTCAGAAACTTGGCTCTCACGATTGGCTGGCAACCATTCAGGTGTATTCCCTACATCTCAGAGATAGGGAGGGTAAAAAAGGGGCAGGGATATGCCTGTATATCAAGAATGATGTCCAAGTAGATGTACGGGAAGATATCACAAATGGAGCAAGGGCAGAGGTGAAATTGTTATGGGTTGAGCTTCATAGGGAGGAAACCAAGGGGAAAGTAATACTGGGAGTATGCTATAGGCCCCCCAACCAGAGAGAGGAGAGGGAGGCGGACCTTCTATCACAGTTTGGAATGGCGGCAAGGATGGGAAGTGTCATTATAATGGCAGATTTTAATTATCAAAATATAGACTGTGCGGAAGGAATCGGTCATTCAACAAAAGCTTGCCATTTCCTATATGTCTTGCAGGACAATTTCATGGCTCCGATGGTGAATGCACCAACAAGAAACGTTACTAGACCTACTGAGTACTAACAATATGAACCTGATAGCGGATATGGAAATACGGGGCAACATAAGAAACAATGACCACAAGTCAATTAGTTTTGGTATAAATCACAGAAATAGGAAACATAAGGGTAATACAAAAACACTGAATTTCAAAAGGGCCAACTTCCCTAAACTACGCTCTTTGCTAGAAGTTATTAAATGGGATAAAATCCTAGGAACAAAGAATACAGAGCAAAAATGGGAGTGCTTTAAGAACATATTAAATAAAGGTATTGGTCAGTGCATTCCTAGGGGAAATTAATTCAAAAGAGCCAACAGAAGTTGGAAAAATCCTTCAAAAAATTACAAGGCAGAGGGCTCATCATCAGAATTCCAACTATACAAAGAATGCAATAGGAAATGTAAGGGTGCAATCAGGGCGGCTAAGATAGAACATGAAAGACACATAGCGGAGGGGAGTAAAAAAACACTTAAGAAATTCTTTAAGTTTATACAGTTGTGCTCATAACTTTACATACCCTCTGCAAAATGTATGATTTCTTGTCCATTTTTCAGAGAATATGAATGATAACACAAAAAACTTTCTTTCACTCATGGTTAGTGTTTGGCTGAAGCCATGTATTATCAATTAACTGTGTTTACTCTTTTAAAATCATAATGACAACAGAAACTACCCAAATGACCCTGATCAATAGTTTACATACCCTGGTGATTTTGGCCTGATGACATGCACACAAGTTGACACAAGGGGGTTTGAATGGCTATTAAAGGTATCCATCCTCACCTGTGATCTGTTTGCTTGTAATTAGTGTGTGTGTATAAAAGGTCAATGAGTTTCTGGACTCCTGACAGACCCTTGAATGGGGAGTCATGGGGAAAGCAAAAGAATTGTCATAGGATCTGCGGGAAAAGGCAGTTGAACTGTATAAAACAGGAAAGGGATATAAAAAGATATCTAAGGAATTGAGAATGCCAATCAGCAGTGTTGAAACTCTAATCAAGAAGTGGAAAATGGGGGGGCGTGGCCTGACAGGGCATGTGAGCAGATGCGAGTCACGGAGCTCCCACCGCTGATCCGAACATTGATCCTTCCCTCCGCATCTGCACAGCTCGGAGTGAGCTGTACTTTATACCTGCTGCTCACCGAACATCCCTGGAGACCCAGGCGAGTGGTTCTGATCCCCTTATGACCCGGGGAAACCTAGGAGAGGCCGCGGCCGTGGAGCACCAAGATGGCACCGGGCGGCCAGAACGCATGGGGCGAGCAGGGGGGTAAGTATACTAAAGCCTCCAAAAGTAAGGAACAGACCAAAGACATGCTTTACTATGCCCAAAAACTTGGCAGCCACGCCGATATGTCACACAGACCGAAACAGCAGGCTCCATGACACACACTGGGCCTGCTGACATGGAGGACACTGACGCTGACATGATGGATGACACTGCGCCTCTGGAGTCTGTACCAGGCCCCTTTCCAGACCTATTCAATATGCAGCAGGATGACAGTCCACAACCCACACTCAATGATATTTTGCAGGCTGTGAATAAGTGCATGGCCTTGGTTGAAGATCTTAAAGAGAAATTTGGGGGCTTAAAGGAGACGGTCTCTCTTCTGCGACAAGGCCTGCAAAAGATCAGGGAAAGAACCACTGCAGTGGAGGGTAGAGTGAGTGATATGGAAGATCAACTTCCACATTTGAGCAGAGATGTCAGGACTGCCGCACAGCAGTCTGCCCAAGCCCTTAATAAAACCGACGACATTGAAAACCGCTTGCGAAGGAACAATGTACGCATAGTGGGGCTCCCGGAGAAGGTGGAAGGCAGGGACCCCACGATGTTTGTGGAGAACTGGCTACAAGAGATCTTTGGTAAGGAGGCCTTTTTCCTGAGCTTTACCATGGAGAGGGCTCATAGAGTGCCTCCTAGGCCTTTTCCGCCTGGTGGCCCCTCTAGATCCATGCTAGTAGGGCTGCTTAACTATAGAGATCAAGTGCTGTGCATTGCCAGAGAGAAGGGAGACATCAGATATAATGGTGCCAAAGTATCCTTCTTCCCCGATGAGGTACAACGCAAACGTGCAAAATTTGCTGATGTTAAAAGAGGTTGCAGAGGCTCCAACTTTCATATGCCATGTTATTCCCTGCAAAGCTACGGGTGACTGCTAGAGGTCAGAATAAGTTCTTTGAACAGGCCCAGGAGGCTGTGGCGTGGCTAGACCTAAACAAGCAAGACCTCAGGCTAACACTGTATCTTGGCCTAGGCCAACAAGGCCCAGGCCTAGGGCGGCACTTTGCAGGGGGGCAGCACAAAGAGAGTCCCCACCAGCTTGCGCTCTTAGTGTAGCGCCAGTCTTATGGGGCGGACTGGGCCTGGAGGCAAATCGGTCTGGCACCCCCCATAAAGCAGCTGGGCAGGGCTGAATTGTTGTTGTGCTACCCCATAGCCCAACAGGAAGTGTGAGGAAATCTCTGCAAATTAAGGGAATCCATTGCCCCCCCAAATCCTAAGAACTAGTGTCCCCACTGGAAAATTTCAGGGTGTGGCCTTGACAGGAAGGGGTGGCTCATTTTTAAATTAGGGGGTGCACGAGTTTAGTTAGGCCTAGGGCAGCACAAAACCTAAATACACTGCTGCCTCAGGCGCCATAGGCGCGAAGAAGGAGAAGGCTGATGCAATCTGAGGATTACAAGTGGATGTCTGAGGGCGCTAAGCTATGTTCTCCCTTTGAAAACACAAAACCCCCCTCTTTTCTTTGTTGCCGTTTCACAGTTCAATAGTTACAGTATGAGGGCAACTTTACACTGACTAAAGATACTGTACATATGTGGAGCTGACAAGTATAGCAATGATACAATATTGCCGTCTTCTGCAAAGATGGCTTGCGACCCATGGGTCATTGTACTGCAGGAGGGCACGGTTCTCGTGGCTCCGGGTTTCAGTGCCCAGTTGGCACTGTAAAATGTGCTCAGATATACACTTCACCGGTGCAAGGGGTCCCTGGCCTTGCTTTGTTGGCGAATCCAGAGCCTTCAGTTTTACACACTGTGTATTCTTTGTTCCCATGTTTGCTTGTTAACACTATACTAGCGTGTTTGCGCATATTTGAATTTCTGAATTCCAATGTACCGTCTCAAGACACAATCTGGCCCTGGCACAGACAGACTTTTCAAGGATTTGAACAGCCCTGTCACAATTACTATGATATGCGTAGGTGTTTCCTCCTAATACCCCTACCTGCCCACTGGGGGTCCCTGATTCATTACTGGTATTGCAATGCGACATGTCTTCCACACCTATTGTCTCCTGGAATGTTAGAGGAGTGAATGATCCCTTGAAGAGAACTATGGTTTCCTTGTGTCTCCGGATATTTCACTCGGCCATCATTGGTCTGCAAGAAACGCATCTGTTGGGGGACAATATTGGGTTTTTACGATACCCATGGGTTGACAAGGCGTATCATTCCACGCACATTTTCCCGTGGAGTCAGTGTACTGATACACAAAGCCCTGGTGTTTCAGGAGTTGGACTCTTGGGTGGATGCCTTGGGGAGGTTTGTGTTGTTATATTGTAAAGTGTATACCATAACCATGCTGTTAGCATTTGCTTATATCCCTCCTCCATTCTCTAGAGAAGTGTTGCAGCTGTTGCTCTCCTATATGGTTGACAAGCCAGATGCCCCGGTGCTGATCATGGGGGACTTTAACTGCTATCTAGACCCTGGGCTTGACTGACACCCCCCCCCTTGGGATCCCCGGGAGGAGGTAGGGGTACGACGCTCAGCCGTCTGCTTGGAGAGGTGGCTTGGACTGACTTGTGGCATTCACGAAATCCTGGTTTGAGACAGTTTTCTTGCTTCTTCAAGATGCACGGCTCCCTGTCCCGTATAGATCTCTGTCTGGGCTGTCTGGGCTCCTCCTACGGTACACTGAGAAGGTAGATTATTTCCCGAGAGGTATATCAGACCACTCCCCTCTTGTGATATGGTTGACTGCACAACCTCCTACGAACTTGCCCAGATTCCCTTGGAGGCTTAATGCCTTTTGGCTCAAACTTTACTCCTCACGTGACTGCGTAGTCGCCCAGGTGGCAGATTTCTTTCGGACCCATGATCGATACAGGGACACGGCTCGGAGGTGGGAGATGTTTAAAGCCTATCTGAGAGGGGTGTTCATTGCAGAAATACAAGTTAATCAAACAAAACTCATCAGCTCTACTGGAGCAGGTGAGCGACCAGGTGGGGAAGCTGGAGTTGGAGTATGTGATTAATCCCCCGGATTCAGCTAGGGAGGCTTGGATGTCGGCACAGGACTCTCTGGACCGTCTAAGATCCTCCGCTGCCGAACAAAAGAGGTTTTTTTCTAAGCAATCGTTCTATGAAGAGGGTGAAAAGACTGGCCGCCTCCTTGCAAAAATCGCTAGATCACAACAACTATCCCCAGCCATAGGAGCCATTCGCTAGTCATGCGGACGGATGGTGAATAATCCGGAAGAGATTATATCCGAGTTGGCATCTTTTTATGAGGACTTCTATGGGTCTATGGATGCCTACTTGGATGATGAGTTAGCAGCTTACCTTTCTAAAATTAACCTGCCCGAACTGTCTTTGAGGCGGACAAGTTAAAACTGAATGCCCCGCTGACCTTGGAGGAGCTGCGGCTGGCGGCCTGTTATTTTCCCACTTGTAAGGCGGCAGGGGAGGATGATCTACCAATAGAAGTATACACTGAATACAATGAGGTAATACTGCCTAAATTACTTGAAGTGTTTAACCACTTGATCCCCAGAAGGATTTCACACTTTAGGACCAGAGCACTTTTTGCAATTCGGCACTGCGTCACTTTAACAGACAACTGCGCGGTCGTGCGACGTTGTACCCAAACAAAATTTGCATCCTTTTTTTTCCCCACAAATAGAGCTTTCTTTTGGTGGTATTTGATCATCACTGCGTCATTTCTGATCGCCGCTATAAACAAAAGAAGAGTGACAATTTTGCAAAAGAACCCAAATTTCTTACTTTTTGCTAAAATACAAATCCAAAAAAAAAATACAAAAAAACATTTTTTTTCATCGGTTTTGGACGATTTATATTCTTCCTCATATTTGTGATAAAAAAATCGCAATTGGCGTTTATTGATTGGTTTGCACAAAAGTGGCCGTGTTTACGGATGATGAGAATTCATTTCTGGGGTTTTTATTTTTTTTTTATTTTTTACAAGTAATGGCGGCGATCTGCGATTTTTAGCGGTATTGCGGTATAGCAGCGGCCATGTCGGACCATTTTGACACTTTTTTGGGACCATTGGCATTTATACAGCGATCAGTGCTATAAAAATGCACTGATTACTGTGTAAATGCCATTGGCAGTGAAGGGGTTAACCTGCAGGGGGCACTCTAAGGGTTAACTGTGTTCCCTGGGCGTGTTCTAACTGTGTGTGGGCTGCCCTAGCAGGGGAAGGGAAGTGATCACAGCTTCCATGTAGAGGAAGGTTGTGATCACAGCCCTTCCCCCTCTCACAGAACGGAGGTCCGTGTTTACTTACACGGACCTCCGTTCTTTCAGTGCGGGGGGGCATCGCGGGTAGCCGGCGGGAATCGAGTCCGCCACACCTGCTCCCTGGTCCCCCCAAACACAGTGAGCGTGCGGGCGCGCCTCCGGTGGCACGCGCACTCACAGTGCACGATCTCGCAGCCAATCGTATGGCGGCAGTTTGCGATATCGAGCCACTTTGTCGCTCGGCAAGTGGTTAATGCCTCATATTTGGAGGGCTCCCTCCCTGCCTCAATGAATATAGCCAACGTGGTTTTGATCCTTAAACCAGGGAAGGACCCTGCAGATCCGGGGTCGTACAGGCCCATTTCTCTCCTCCAAAGTGATGTCAAGATCCTTGCCAAGGTTCTAGCACGCAGGGTTAATGGGATTATCATACATCCTGACCAAGCAGGCTTTATGCCTCAAAAGTCCACGGCCACCAAGCTCAGGCGCCTTTTTTTAAACATGCAGGTCACACCAGATAACTGGGGGCAGAGGGCACTGTTGTCATTGGACGCCAATAAGGCTTTTGACGGCATCAGCTGGAGATACCTGTGGGCGGTTCTAGCTGAGTTTAATTTCGGTGATCGATTTATAAAATGGGTCAGACTGCTATATGCTGCACCACAGGCCACTATTAGGGTGGCGGATAGAATGTCACATGCGTTTGCACTGGGTAGGGGCACAAGGCAGGGATGTCCTCTGTCCCCCCTGCTCTTTGCAATTGCAATAGAGCCCCTGGCGGCTGTAGTGCGGGGTGACCCAAAGGTCAGGGGGTTCGTATATGGAGACATGCAGGAAAAGATCATGTTATATGCCGATGACATGATGCTCTTCTTGGGGGACACCAGTACCTCCCTGCGGAGGGTCATGTCGGTCATTACTGAATTCGGTCACTTTTCAGGTCTAACGATAAATTGGTCCAAATCGGCTCTGATGGCGATAGATGGGAACACTCAGTTGTAGTTACTGGAGGCATGCCCAATCCCAATAGTGACCCAGTTTAGGTAACTGGGATTACAAATATCCCCCAATATCAGGGATGTTCCCTGAATATTAACCCCCTACGTTCCTGATTTAGGGACAAGATTAACACTTGGAATAATCTTAAATTGCCATTGGCAGGCAGGGTAAATCTAATAAATATGATTTTAATGCCCCAACTATCACGTTTGTTGAACAACTCCCCCGTGATAATTCACCTAAAAATATTTTGGGTAGTCAACACCCTATTCAGATGTCTATTATGGAAGTCGGGCCCTCCCAGGATTAAATTGGAACAACTACAGTACCCCAAGGAGGGGGGAGGATTGGCACTCCCCAACCCATCTGTGTATTATGTCGCAGTGCAGCTGCAGCACCTGGTGGGAGCTATGTCCTCTGATCCATGGTCATCCTCGGCCAGGTTATTGATACATGGCTCGGGAGCCGAAAACGTGCCGATGGGGCTATAAGCCCAATAAACATATGCCCACCTTTGCTCTGTTACAGAAAATATGGAATAAAAGTAGGCAAATGCAAGGGGTTCTAGGGGAATACAGCCCAATCTGGGATAATATATCCTATGTTGAGCTGGCTAAACTGCAGCAGGGATCTAGGCGGCGGCTTTATGGGATCAAATTATTGTCACACATATTTCAGAATGGTAAACTTTTGTCCTTCCAGGACATTCGTAGCAGGTATGGTGTGCCGGCATCTATGTGGTACTCCTACCTGCAACTTCATCACGCAGTGAGGGCGCAGGGAACTGCAGTGCAGTGGGAACTGTTGGCCACTCCTATTTTTCACATGCTCTGTACGGCTATTGAGACAAAGGGGATTATATCAGAATATTACCAGGGGCTATTGACTCACTACCTACAGGCCCAACCCATTAAATTACGGTGGGGGGGAGGTGGATGTAGGGCCAATTGAGGATGATCAATGGATGGAGGCTTTATAATCCATCTCTACCTGCTCGCTGAACGTAGCACAGAAAGTGTCACAATTATATATTATACTAAGAACCCACTATACTCCTGTAAAGCTCCATAAAATGGGCAAGTTGGTGGACCCTTTATGTGGCAAGTGTAGACAGCATGCTGGCGAACTGATTCACCTGCTATGGAGGTGTCCATAACTCCATAGGTACTGGAGGAAGGTAGCAGACACCATAAACATGGTGTTCCACAGGCAGGTACAACTGGACCCAAAGCAATGTATATTGGGAATGTTGGAGGAAGTGGTGCCAGAGGAAATGGTTAGGATCCCACAATCTAGGGCATTATTTCAGGCCAGGAAGCTTATACTGATAGGATGGAAGTTGGACTCCCCACCTGGTCATGCACTATGGATTTCCTATATGGGTAGCACCCTTATTATGGAACGGTATATATACCAGCACAGGGGATGGTTGGGTAGATTTGAGAGGATGTGGGTGCCTTGGTTAGATACACCTGGATTGAGCCCCAGAGAGCTTGTACTTGCTAGGCTTCTGCAACAGCCGGGTGGATAGATGAGGCAGGATGATGGGACTGTATGATCTTTATATATGTCTGGCTTGGGAGTTTGTGGGGAGGAGGGTGGAGGTGACTTAGGACTGTGGGCTGCTGTTTGTACGATACTCATGGTATGAATATGCTCTGTGTCAACAATACTATGTAACTCTGAAATGTCTGTACATTGGACTTTGTTTGCTGATACAAATAAAACTTTTTCTGATTTAAAAAAAAAAGTGGAAAATGAGGGGTTCTGTTGAAACCAAACCACAGTCAGGTAGACCAACTCAAAATTTCAGCCACAACTGGACTTTTTGTCAAGAGGAATGGGCAGCTTTACCATCTGAGAAGATAAAGAGCCTCATCCACAAATACCACAAAATACTTCAAGTTGTTATTGGTGTTAAAGGGGGCAATACACAGTATTAAGTTAAATTTTGGTCTCATCACTCCAAATGACTTTGTGCCAGAAGGTTTGAGGCCTGTCTCTGTGCTGTTTGGCATATTGTAAGCGGGATACTTTGTGGCATTTGCGTAGTAATGGCTTTCTTCTGGCAACTCGACCGTGCAGCACATCTTTCTTCAAGTGCCTCCTTGAAACAGCCACACATGTTTTCAGAGAGTCCTTTATCTCACCTGAAGTTATTTGTAGGTTTCTCTTTGCATCCCAAGCAATGTATATTGGGAATGTTGGAGGAAGTGGTGCCAGAGGAAATGGTTAGGATCCCACAATCTAGGGCATTATTTCAGGCCAGGAAGCTTATACTGATAGGATGGAAGTTGGACTCCCCACCTGGTCATGCACTATGGATTTCCTATATGGGTAGCACCCTTATTATGGAAAGGTATATATACCAGCACAGGGGATGGTTGGGTAGATTTGAGAGGATGTGGGTGCCTTGGTTAGATACACCTGGATTGAGCCCCAGAGAGCTTGTACTTGCTAGGCTTCTGCAACAGCCGGGTGGATAGATGAGGCAGGATGATGGGACTGTATGATCTTTATATATGTCTGGCTTGGGAGTTTGTGGGGAGGAGGGTGGAGGTGACTTAGGACTGTGGGCTGCTGTTTGTATGATACTCATGGTATGAATATGCTCTGTGTCAACAATACTATGTAACTCTGAAATGTCTGTACATTGGACTT
>BLSH010230345.1:914236-924920 GCA_018402905.1 Glandirana rugosa
GTTGATTTTAAAGTCGGTGTTGACAGTCCTTTTAACAAACCCTACGTTTCTCTTTGGATGTTTATTGAAGTCCACTTTATTTCCTGAGAGACTTTTGTACACACCGACAAAGTTCCTCCGTGAACTTCTTTCTACCCGACGTGCCAGCTCAACGGTCTTCTTTCGGTAATGATGCGTTTACGGTGTTTCATAGGGCGAATGTTATACGGTTTGTCTTGTCTCTGTTCGGAGTTTGGAAGACCGTGTTTCAATACCACAAAATACTTCAAGTTGTTATTGGTGTTAAAGGGGGCAATACACAGTATTAAGTTAAATTTTGGTCTCATCACTCCAAATGACTTTGTGCCAGAAGGTTTGAGGCTTGTCTCTGTTCTGTTTGGCATATTGTAAGCGGGATACTTTGTGGCATTTGCGTAGTAATGGCTTTCTTCTGGCAACTCGACCGTGCAGCCCATCTTTCTTCAAGTGCCTCCTTGAAACAGCCACACATGTTTTCAGAGAGTCCTTTATTTCACCTGAAGTTATTTGTAGGTTTCTCTTTGCATCCCAAACAATTTTCCTGACAGTTGTGGCTGAAATTTTAGTTGGTCTACCTGACCGTGGTTTAATTTTAACAGAACCCCTCATTTTCCAATTCTTGATTAGAGTTTGAACACTGCTGATTGGCATTCTAAATTCCTTGGATATCTTTTTATATCCCTTTCCTTTTTTATACAGTACCTTTTCCTGCAGATCCTTTGACAATTCTTTTGCTTTCCACATGACTCAGAATCCAGAAATGTCAGTGCAGCACTGGATGAAAGATGCAAGGGTCTGTCAGGAGTCCAGAAACTCATTGACCTTTTATACACACACATTAATTACAAGCGAACAGATCACAGGTGAGGATGGTTATCTTTTAATAGCCATTCAAACCCATTTGTCTCAACTTGTGTGTATGTTCTCAGACCAGAATATGCAAACATTTGATCAGGGTCATTTGGATGGTTTCTGTTGTCATTATAATTTAAAAAGAGTAAACACAGTTGATTGATAATAAATGGCTTCAGCCAAACACTAACCATGAGTGAAAAAAATGTTTTTGTGTTATCATTCATATTCTCTGAAAAATAGCCAATAAATCATAAATTCTGCCAAGGTATGAAAGGGAGGTCTGAACATATTGGCCCAATAAAGGATAAGGAAGGGAATCTGGTTACAAATGATGAAGAGATGGTGAAAGTTTTGAATTTATTCTTCTCCTCAGTCTTCACAAGGGAAACAAGGGGGTTCAGTAACCAAGACTGTAATATTAATCTTCATAGCATGTCACAGGAAGCACTCTCATGGCTAACTGAGGACAAAATTAGAAATAGACTTGATAAACTCAACATTAATAAGTCACCAGGACCAAATGGCTTGCACCCGATGGTCCTTAAGGAACTCAGCCAAGTGATAGCCAGAGCATTGTTCCTAATATTTATGGACAGTCTACTGACTGGAATGGTACCAGATGATTGGAGAAAAGCCAATGCAGCACCAATTTTTAAAAAAGGGCCAAAATACATCCCTAGGAACTACAGGCCAGTTAGCCTAATATCAATAGTCTGCAAGCTCTTGGAGGGGATGATAAGGGACTATATACAAGATTTTAGTAATCAGAACAATATAATTAGCAGTAATCAGCAGTAATCCTCCTCTTCTCGGGTCCCTCGCCAGCACTCCTGGCCCCTACTTCCTTCCGGGTGCCCCCACAGTCAGCTATGGGTTCACCCAAGCTGAGCCGCTGCTTGTGTGTCCATTCAGACACGTAGTCATATATCAATCTCTCCCCCTCTCTCCTCATTGGCCACTGACTTTGATCGTCAGCAGTGGGAGGCAATAGCGACCCGCTGCTGTCTCAACCAATGAGGAGGGAGAGTTCCAGATAGCCAAGACTCTCATGCAACATCACTGGATCAAGATGGGGCTCAGGAAAGTATTAGGGGAGCTAAGGGGGGGGGGGGGCTGCAGACAGAAGGTTTTTTTTATCTTAATGCTAGAATAGAAGAAAGGGAATGACGTGCATGCTCATTTATACCTGAAAGTACCATGTATTTTTTTTGCTTTTGGCAGCTGAAGAAAGGTGCTGAAAAATATGTGCTGCCGAGGAAGGAGGCAATATGCTACTTTGGAGTATCTGGAGCCACTTCTACTCACTCATTTTGTTGGAATAGGGGGACAATTGTCCCCCACAGGTGACCTAGATACTGCAATTTCTCAGGCGTCTGGACGCTGTCAGTTTCTTATATGTTTGTCAGTCCGTGATCTATATGTTGTGTCTCCCCATTTGTGTAACAATATTGGAGGGCACCCCACATACTGGGGGCTCCCTATTTTTGTGATTTTAACTTTATAGTGGATTAATAAACTTAACATAATATCTTTCTTTACCTTTGACCTGTCAAACTTTGAGTCGCTCACTAAGCCACTTTGCCCTCTCTTGGGACCATTTCTATATATAAGTCTTCAGGCTTACAGAGTAGACCCACATATATGGCACACAGGTCAACGCAATTATTTTAAATATACGCAGCCGCACCACTGCATTGGGTTCAGCTAATATGCTACTTTACCCTATGTGGAAAAGTATGTATTTTTTAAAGTTCATGAGAAAATATAAAATTAATTATGATATACTCTATGTGATCATGTAAGAAGTTTGTCTCAAAATTTTAATAATGCTTGTGCCATCTGTAAAACAAATTAAGAATAAACTGTTATCTCTGATAGTAAAAAGTTACTGCCTTGTCGTCTTCTAGCTCTTAGCTGCCTCCTGAAGATAGTGGAAGAAGGGCATATATGGTATGCGTGTATTTGTGTAAGTGGAGCCTGGCACTAAGGATGGGTAAAAACCTTGAGTTCTCTCATATTTTTGTTTCATTGAGTGGTATGCTCCTATTATGAAATGTGGAATACTTCTATGAAGTCATATGCCCCTTCTATAGAGTGATATGCTCTTTGTATGGAGTAATATACTTCATCTATGTTGTTATATGCTCTTTTTATGGAGGGACATGCTCCTTCTGTGAAGTGGTATGCTCCTTCTATGAAGTGATATGCTCCTTGTATAGAGTGATATTCTTGTCTATATAACTTCATAGAATAAGCATTTTACTCCTTCTATGGAGTAATATGCTCCATCTATGTTATAGGCTCCTTCTATGGAGTGATGCTCTTCTTCCATGCAGTGGTATGGTCCATCTATGATGCGATATGTTCTATTTGGAGAATGGTATACTCCTTCTGTGAAGTGGTTTGCTCCATATATGGAGTCATATGCTTCCCGAATGTCCTGCTTGAAAAATTGAATTTGTATTGAAAGTTGTAAAACAATTGGTTGTTTCTCTGAAACCCTTATGTTTGTGTTACTGTTTGTTCAAGCAGAAAAAGCATTAAGAACAGGTTCTAAACGTTTTTTTTCTTTTTCTTGTTTAGCTGGAAGCCCGTTGCTGATTATATTGACCAACAATTTGAGCAATACTTTAGAGATGAGAGTGGATTAAATCGCAAGAACCTCCAGGATACACGAGTACATTGCTGTTTATATTTTCTGTCTCCACTTGGACACGGGTATATCTATCTTTACTACTTTATCATAAATATCATATTTTTAAGTGTAGTTATGGACAAATGTTTGCTTTTAGAGATGTACCAGTCATGAGTATGCAATAGATGCAGCAATTTTTTCTTTTGCTGACCTAATACACGGATTTAATATTACTTTTAGGCTCGTATTTTTGGGGGGAAATGTTTCTGCACTTATTTTTGGATGAATTATATTTTAGCTCATTATATATTTATATACAGGCGGTCCCCTAGTTACAAACATCCGACTTATGAACGACTCCTACTTAAAAATGGAGGGAGACTACAGAAAGTGAGAGGAAATCTACCCCTAGGAAGGGAAATTCACTCCTGTAATAGTTATTATGGGAAAAAGGTGTCTCCACTGAAGCTTTATCACCAATCCTTGTTTCCACAACAACCCAAAATGTTCAAAATCCAATTATCATAGGGACAGGAAGTGAGGTGAAATCTTCTAACCAGGGGCCCAGACAGCAAAACAAACCTTACAGGGGTGTTACCCCTTCCTTATGCTACCCATAAAACTTCAAAATATTGTTTTGGCTGAAGCTACACTTAACAATATACCTGTTCTGACTTACAAACAAATTCAACTTAAGAATAAACCTATAGAACCTATCTTGTTTGTAACCCAGGGACCGCCTGTATCTTGTATTATCAGTGTTATATTAGCATGATAGCATTCTTTTTAGGACATTTAACCACTTCAGCCCCGGAATGATTTCCCACTTTAGGACCAGAGCCCTTTTTGCAATTCGGCACTGCATCGCTTTAACTGACAATTGGGCGGTCGTGCGACGTTGTACTCAAACAAAATTTGCGTCCTTTTTTCCCACAAATAGAGCTTTCTTTTGGTGGTATTTGATCACCTCTGCGTCATTTCTGATCACCGCTATAAACAAAAGAAGAGCGACAATTTAAAAAAAAAAAAATTTCTTACTTTTTGCTAAAATACAAATCCAAAAAAAAAAAATATAAAAAAACATTTTTTTCCATCGGTTTTGGCCGATTTAGAATCTTCCTCATATTTTTGGTAAAAAAAATCGGCGACTATTGATTACGATGACTATTTGCGATAACGAGCCACCTTGCCGCCGTCAGACTGCGGTCGGCGGTCAGCAAGTGGTTGATTTAGGGGTCAGGCTATGGTTAGATTTAGGGGTTAGCACAAACTGAACCTGTGCTTGGCCTATGTAGGGCAAAGTAATAGGTTCATTTAACTTCCCTTCTATCCAGCAACACATACAGCTGTGCTCATAAGTTTACATACCCTGGCAGAATTTATGTTTTCTTGGCCATTTTTCAGAGAATTTGAATGAGAACACAAAAACATTTCTTTCACTCATGGTTAGTGTTTGGCTGAAGCCATTTATTATCAATCAACTGTGTTTACACTTTTTATGTCATAATGACAACAGAAACTACGCAAATGAACCTGATCAAAAGTTTATATACCCTGGTGATTTTGGCCTGATAACATGCACACAAGTTGACACAAAGGGGTTTGAATGGCTATTAAAGGCAACCATCATCATCTGTGATCTGTTTGCTTTTAATTAGTGTGTGTGTATAAAAGGTCAATGAGTTTCTGAACTCCTGACAGACCCTTGCGTCTTTCATCCAGTGCTGCACTGACATTTCTGGATTCTGAGTCATGGGGAAAGCAAAATAATTGTCAAAGGAGCTGTGGGAAAGGGTAGTTGAACTGTATAAAACAGGAAAGGGATATAAAAAGATATCCAAGAAATTGAGAATTCCAATCAGCAGTGTTCAAACTCTAATCAAGAAGTGGAAAATGTGGGGTTCTGTTGAAACCAAACCACGATCAGGTAGACCAACTAAAATTTCAGCCACAACTGCCAAGAAAATTGTTTGGGATGCAAATAAAGACCCACAAATAACCTCAGGACTCTCTGAAAACATGTGGTGTGGCTGTTTAAAGCTGCAAAATAAGGAGGCACTTGAAGAAAGATGGGCTGCATGGTCGAGTTGCCAGAAGAAAGCCATTATTACGCAAATGCCACAAAGTATCAAACCTTCTGACACAAAGTCATTTGGAGTGATGAGACCAAAATTGAACTTTTTGGCCACAACCATAAACTCTACATTTGGAGAGGCGTCAACAAGGCCTATGAAACACGGAGGTGGATCGCTGATGTTTTGGGGATGTGTGAGCTACAAAGGTACAGGAAATTTTGTAAAAATTGATGGCAAGATGAATGCAGTATGTTATCAAAAAATACTGGAGGAACATTTCCATTCATCAGCCAGGAAGCTGCGCATAGGACGTACTTGGACATTCCAACATGACAATGATCCAAAACACAAGGCTAAGTCGACTTGTCATTGGCTACAGCAGAATAAAGTGAAGGTTCTGGAGTGGCCATCTCAGTCTCCTGACCTCAATATAATTAAGTCACTCTGGGGAGATCTCAAGTGTGCAGTTCATGCAAGACAGCCCAAGAATTTCCAGGAACTGGAGGCTTTTTGCCAAGAGGGGTGGGCAGCTTTACCATCTGAGTAGATAAAGAGCCTCATCCACAAATACCACAAGACTTCAAGCTGTCATTGATGTTAAAGGGGGCAATACACGGTATTAAAAAATGGGGTATGTAAACTTTTGATCAGGGTAATTTGGGTAGTTTCTGTTGTCATTATGATTTAAAAAGAGTAAACACAGTTGATTGATAATAAATGGCTTCATCCAAACACTATGTAAACTTATGAGCACAACCGTACCTACCTTATGAGGATGCCCCACTCATACCCAAAAGTACCAGGTAAGCCTCTTTGCTGGCAGTTCCTGAACAGAGTGGCAGGGTAGGAGAGGGAAGGGCAGAAGTAATCAAACTCCCAGCTCAGGAATCCTGATCAGACTAACCCAATCAACAACCACTGAACTCACTAAAGTGGAGCCAAAATCTAAATTTACATAGCAGCCTAGCTAGGAGGGTGCTACATAATCATTGGTTATAGTAGTAATTCAGTTGATCCAGCTTTGACATATCTGAATGACATTGTATTGCAAATTATCCTTTGATCAATCTGCATGTGTTTACATTGCAGACATTTTTAATAAAGATTAATATTGTATTTTTGCAGTTTGCGACCTCTAGATGTAGAGTTTCTACGAGCACTACAGGACCGCGTGAACATTGTGCCAATTTTGGGAAAGGCAGACACTCTGACACCTAAAGAACTTATTCAGAAAAAACAGAGGGTAAGAAAGCGCACACACACATACACCGATCAGCCATAACTTTATGACTGCCCACCTAATATTGAGTAGGTCCCCTTTTTGTCACACAGCCCCTTTTGCCATTAAAACAGCCCTGACCCATTGAAGCAGGACGCCACTTGACCTCTGAGGGTATGATGTGGTATCTGGCACCAAGCCATCAATAGAGATCCCTTAAGTTCTGTAAGTTAGCGAGATGGGGCCTCCATGGATTGGGCTTGTTTTTCCAGCACATCCTTCAGATGCTCGATTGGATTGGAGAATTTGGAGGCCAAGTCAACGCCTCAAACTCTTTTTGTTCCTCAAACCATTCTTGAACCATTTTTGCAGTGTGGCAGGGTACATTATCCTGCTGAGAGAGGCCATTGCTATCAGGGAATACTGTTTCCCATTAAGGGGTTACATGGTCAACAACAATGTTTAGGTAGGTGGTACAAGTCAAGTAACATCCACATGAATGGCAGCACCCAAGGTTTCCCAGCAGAACATTGCCCAAAGCATGACACTGCCTCTGCCAACATGCCTTCTTCCTATACTGCATTCTGGTGCCATCACTTCCCCAGGTAAGTGACATACACACACACCTGGCCACCACCTGGATATGATGTAAAAGAAAACATCATTTACAGTATCAGAGCAGGCCACCTTCTTCCGTTGCTCCATGGTCCATTAATGATGCTCATGTCCCCATTGTTGGCTCTTTTGGCTGTGGACAAGGGTCAACATGGGCACCCTGACCAGTTTGTGGCTACGTAGCCCCATGCACAAAGAACTGTGATGCCAATTTTTTTCTGCTTTCAACACATCAACTTCATGGATAACAACATGTTTACTTACTACTTAACCTCCCTGGCGGTATTCCCGAGTGTGGCTCGGGGTGGAATTTCAGTATCATTAGCGGTAACCCCGAGCCACACTCGGGATTGCATCGCTGGATCCTGGAAGAGGTTACTTACCTTGTCCCCGGGATCCCGAAATGTACAGTGGCAGAAGTGGTACTGGACAACCAACAATTTACTAGCCTCTGATAATGAAATATTTGCACTTT
Source organism: Glandirana rugosa (assembly GCA_018402905.1). Lineage (NCBI taxonomy): Eukaryota > Metazoa > Chordata > Amphibia > Anura > Ranidae > Glandirana > Glandirana rugosa. The sequence continues at coordinate 922,129 of BLSH010230345.1, forward strand.
GCAACTAATGAAGAATTTGATGAGACTTCTCATCCAGCTCCAAAACTCAAAAAGATTTGGGAGGTTTATCAAATTATTCTGAAAAATTTCCAGCAGACCTATGTACCAGATAGAGACATTAGTATCGACGAAAGTCTAATGGCCTACAAAGGAAGACTCAGTTGGATACAGTATATGGCGTCAAAGAGAGCACGATTTGGCATAAAATCATTCATGCTATGTGAATCAAGCACTGGTTACAAGAATGGTTGGAATGGTTCCAACATACATAAGGTACACACAAAAGGTGGAAAAGGTGGAATGAAACCACAAGTTGTGATGGATTACAACACCATGGGAGGTGTGGACAGATCTGACCAGGCCATGACATTTTATCCAGCGATGAGAAAACAACAAAAAAAAATATTACAAAAAAACTTTAGGCCTCTTCTTGAACAGTGGAACGCATTCATTCTGCTAAAAAAAAGAGTGACAAGCCTATGGTTCATGCGGACTTTGTTTGGAAAGTTGCTGAACTTATATTTCTCAAGCACCAAACACCGACTGTAAATAAATCTGGACGTCTTGCTGCTGGCGTTGTGAACCACATTCCACCAACGGAAAAGAAGTCTGCACCCACAAGGATGTGTGTGGTTTTCTGCTCTAAGCGTGACGGCACTGGAAGGAAAATCAGAAAAGAAACCCGGTTCTATTGTCCCGATTGTGACATGCTGTACCATGTTTTAAAATTTTCCATACCCGGGACGTTTACTGAAGCAATATGACTACTAATATTGCATCCTTGTTTGGCCAAAAAAAAATGTCATTGTTTTTGAATATATTATTTACTAAAATGTATTGAATAAAAAGTATTATTATTATATTATTATTTGTTATTATTTATAGTTATTCATTATATTATAATTTATGATTTTGTGTTTCAAAATTTATCATACCCGAGATGTTATAAAAAACGCACAGTAAAAAAAAATCATATATAAATAGTTGCATAAATAGAAAGTTTTTTAAATTTTTTTTTTCTTTTTATATAAGAAATGCGTTTTTTTGTTTTTTTTTTACCCGAGATGTCTACTAGACTCTGGTTTGGACAGATTTAAGTGAGTTATTCAATATAATATATATACAATATAAAACGCCAAATTTCCATGAAAAATAATGGTACCGCTTTCAGCACCAAAAATTCTGAAATAATCATACCGAGGTTATTACGTTCCTGTTGTAATCTGTTTTTTTTTTCGCTTTACCTGTTAGTGGTCATAAAATTAGTGTTGATTGGTGCAACTGTATGTGTGTATATATATATATATATATATATATATATATATATATATATATATATATTGTACATATACACAGGTGAGGACTGAGAACAGGCTTGAGGTAAAATTGGCTTGGGGGAAAATGCAACCCATAAGCTTTATTAAAGTAGGCATAAATTTCTGTAGGCTAAATAATGTTTAGCTCTAGAGCTAACAAAAGAACATTTTGTATCAATTGAAAAATAACACAGCCCTTAACAAGTGGACCAACTTTTGGCTCCCTGCGTTCTGTTTTCTGCATTGATGATAAGACATCACATCACTAATGCTCAGTGGGGTCTGACCGCATGGCATTTAATTCTCATTATCTCAGTTAACACCACAGGATTATCATTCTCTGCATGTGTTTTACAAGAAATCAGTTAATGGAATTACTATCACTTATTTATAAAGAGCATTTTCTGCAGTGCTGTACACCAAGGCTACAAGAAACACTAAATATAATATAACAACTGAGATACAGATGAAGCAGAGTCAGAAACAGAGCACATGAACACACCAGATGATCATCGTCTAATTTTGCTGATATATGTAGTTTTGGGCAACAATTGGGTTTAATGCAGACACCCCCAGCCAGTCAAAACTTGGCAAGTAAAAGGCAAAATAAATATATATAGCATATTCATGACATCTCTGTAATACATGCAATTTTACCTGTGTTTTATGCCTTTAAAAACTTTGCAGGCATAAAAGAGTGCCTTCGCTGTTTGAAAAAACTAACCAGCGTTCTCAACCCTGCATGCTGGACTACCGAAAATTGCCAATTTCTACCACCCCTTGTCCCTCTCCACATGCATACATTGATTTATTTCCCAGCAAAACAATGCTACTGTCTGGGGGGGGAAAGGCTCTTGAAAGATGTAGTTCTGGGGACATGCCTATGACAGTAGGACCTGGCCAAATAAGCTTCCAGTGTGATGAGACAGTTATATGAGTGGAAAGGACGGGGAAAGATATAAGGGATCAGGTGCCTCAAAAGATAATCTAAACTAGAACTGTACCTACTGTACAGGTTTAGTAAATGACCCTTAAATTAATTAAACCAATCTTTACCTCAATTTTTTTTGTATGCCAGAATTTCATTCACTTTAACCACAACAGTACCTGGCACGAAAACCCCCTTCCTGTCCAGGCCATTTTTCAGCTTTCAGCGCTATCACACTTTAAATGACAATTACTCAGTCATGCAACACGGTACCCATATGAAATTTGCGTCCTTTTTTTCACACAAATAGAGCTTTCTTTTGGTGGTATTTAATCACTAGGAGGGGGTTTATTTTTTGTGCTATAAATAAAAAAAGATTGAAATTTTTTTGAAAAAATGCCTTTTTCTTTGTTTCGGTCATAAAATTTTGCAAATTAGTAATTTTTCTTTGTAAATTTTGGCCAAAATTTATACTGCTACATATCTTTGGTAAAAATAACCCAAATAAGTGTATATTATTTGGTCCTTGTGAAAGTTATAGAGTCTAC
>BLSH010230345.1:956675-985954 GCA_018402905.1 Glandirana rugosa
ACGAAACTCCTCCCTCTTGCGGAACCAGTGGAAGATCGCTATTAGCGTTTTCGGGTTTCTGGAAACCCAATTTATCCGATTTATTATATATTATTTCCATTATCCTAGTGATGAGGACTACTATAATATAGATGTAAAGACACAAAAATAAGTCTAAACATATCATCGTTCCAGACTAGATGTTGTTAAAGACCTGAGGATCTGAGATGACTGGAATCACTCAAACGGATCACTCTATATATTTTGAATACCCTTTTGAGACAACGGAATCGAAAACGGGCCCAAGTTACTTTGTAAACTTCAGTCAAGTAATGATCTCAACTCGCTTGTGGACCCCGTGCGATCGTTCGGGTTCCGTCCGGACCCGGACCCGGACTTTGTCCCGAAGTTCGGACGGACCAGCAGAACCCGAACTTCCAGGTGTTCGCTCAACTCTAGTAATGAACTGACTTCAAATGTTTCATTGAACCCGGGCAAAAGCTAAGGCAACAGAGTTTTCCCATAAGTTTTATATATCTCACTAGGCAAACTCACTAAGGTCAGTAGAGTCTAGGAGTCCAGAAATTGTTGTAGATCAGACCTTGCTACTATACAAATCTGAATAAAAACACAGAAATGTAGATATAATATCATCAGGAGTAGTGATCCTATTACCTTTATTATATATTATTTAGCCTATTTAACCCAAAGGTCTTTGGGCTTTTGCGATTATCGCTAGAAGGTGACCAAGGCGTTCTCCCTCCTCAAAGCAAGGTTGTTGCAGAAAAAATAATTTCTGCTCTGCCTTTTTAATGGCTATAGAGGCATATAATGTATCTTGTTCTAACCATATCACCTGATTGTCATGAGTGGGTCAGGGACAAGTAATATATCTAGCCTCTGCCTGATTGACAGCCTTAATAATATTAGTTCCCTGTGTCTAAGCTTGCTTATTTATCTAGCTATAAGGATACCCCTTAAATATGCCTTCAATGAGTCCCACACTACAAATATATGTGCAGAGAGGTTAATAATTAATAAAAACTCCTGTAAAGTGCAGAATATACTATCCAGAGGATCTAAGATGGTCAACCAATAAGGGATAACTTTCCAATGTCCCTTTGGGACTGGAGACTGTAAAAGCAAAGTAGGAATTAACGGGGAGTGAAATGACAGACTCCTAGCAGAATATGTCACATTAAGAGAGATGAGAAACATTTCTCCTCCGGGTTCCTCAACCACCAAATGGCATTTAAATTTATTTATTTGTGGTGATGGGGTGGTAGGGCTGCACACAGAGGAGGCCAGGCACATTCTGAATTTAACAGTGTAATCTTTCTCCTCCTAGGCATTTAGCAACTAGTTTTTGCAACAGAAAATAGGGCAGAAATCCTATGGCAGACTGCAACAAAAATTACCCTTAGCATAGAATCCTTTGACCATAGGCTGCCTGCCCATCCTAAATCAGGAGTTTAATACTAGCTTGGGAAAGCTGTTGGCAGTTAAACTGCTTGCATACCAGCTGGGGCAAACAGCCCCCTTCCACCAGTACATGGCCGTGCAGGACGATCAATGCCGAAACCCCAGCCACCATGACATTTTTCAAACATATTTTCCTTTTTTAGTTTCTATTTTCATCTTTTTAATGCATTTTACATTTATAAATTCTTTAAGTTTTTTTTTTATTATTTTGCGTTGATGCAGTGGTAGGGCTTCACACTTCAGAGGCCATGAACATCTGCAATTCCTTGATTCTGACCGTGTAACCTTCCCTCTTCCAAGCATTCAGCAGATAGCAAGCACTCAGCAAACATTTTTTATTTTTTATATTTAATGAATTAATTATAGTCAGGACACTGGAGACACAGCTGCAGGGGTAAATGATATGGCCATAAGCTTACTGCTGTTTCACAATAATTCAAAATTCTATTGCTACAGGCACCAGTCACAGACAATGCCTGAACCTGGTGTTCAGTGACTGAGCAGGCTCCAGCAGAAACCCTGAAACTCTTAGAAGTGAGGACACCATGGTCTTCTGGGTGTCTAGGATGGGTCACTTGCCAGGGTAGGCCCAATATGTGCTCAAGGTACTTGCCCTGCTGCAAGTGTCATGTCAGAGAGGGCCTTTATCACAGCAGGAGGATTTGTGATTGAGAAGCACACCCACCTCTCCCTAGACAGCATTGTCCAGATTACTTGAATCTAATCAGGCCTTGATCACAGAGTACTACAAACACCAAATTCAGATACTGATGAAATCAATAAACTTATTTTATATCCATTTTACAAAGAAAAGACCCTTTTTCCACTTGTTTGAAAGGTTGCTACCACTGCCATCAACATTTTCCCCTCTTGTTATCGCTCTTCCTTCCTATACTTCCCCCTCTTCCTTTTGCCAATACATTTTTCTAGTTTTTGCAAAGTCACCTTTTGTCCCTCACTAAAGCCAGACTGTACTGCTGATGTCCATTTTTTATAATCAGTTATTTCTGAGATGTACTTTAAATTTCAGAAAAACACCTGCCTTGTGTCTTCACATTTATGATTCTGCTTGTTGTCTTGAAAATGTGATGACCCAAAGTGAAGAGTCTAAGGAGCTGCCGGATATTTATTAGCGCACCCCGCAAGGAGTGAGGGACTTTGCTGAAGAATAGCTTCAAGGTTGCAGCCCACAGGTGCACTCAAACTGGTGGTCAGTGTGTCCCCTGTATGCTGAAGGTCAATGTGCCTCATGTATGCTGGTGGTCAGGGTGCCCCCTGTACGCTGGTGCTCCGTGCAGGAGGATGCTACGTGCAGGGTGCAGGAGAATGCTGGGTGCAGGGCGCAGGGCTCAGGAGGATGCTAGCTACCTGTAGGGTGCAGGACTCAGGAGGATGCTACCTGTATGGTGCAGGGCTCAGGAGGATGCTACCTGTAGGATGCAGGGCTCAGGAGGATGCTACGTACAGAGTGTAGGGTTCAGGAGGATGCTACATGCAGGGTGCAGGGCTCAGGGCTTGCACTACATACAGAGTTCAGGAGTGAGCAACATTAAGAGTGCAGACTTCGGGGTTGCATTATTTGCAAAGTGCAGGATCCAGACTTGTGCTACACACAAAGTGCAGGATTCTGGTGTGCGCTACACACACAATGCAGGGTTCAGGAGTGCGCTACGTACACAATGCAGGGCTCAACAGTGCACTACGCACACAATGCAGGGTTCACAACTACGCTACATACACAACGCAGGGTTCAGGAGTGTGCTATGTACACATTGCAGGGTTCAGGAGTGTGCTATGTACACAATGCAGGGTTCAGGAGTGCACTATGCACACAATGCAGAGATCAGGAGCACACTATGTACCCAATGCAGAGTTCAGGAGTGCGCCACATACACAATGCAAAGTTCAGCAGTGCACTATGTACACAATGCAGGGATCAGCCGTGCGCTATGTACACAATGCAGAGATCAGGAGTGCGCTATGTACACAATGCAGAGATCAGCAGTGTGCTATGTACAAGAGCCATGGCTTGACACCAGCAATGATGAATGGATGGATGGATGGATAGATGGATGGACAAATGGATGGATGAATGGATAGGTGGATGAATGGATGGATAGGTGGATAGATGGATGAATGAATGGATGGATGGATAGGTGGATAGACTGATGAATGAATGGATGGGTGGATGGATGGATGGATGGATAGATGGATGAATGGATGGACAGTGGATGGATGAATGGATGGATAGGTGGATGGATGGATAGATGGGTGGATTGTTAGATGGATGAATGGATGGATGAATAGATGAATGGATAGATGAACAGATGAATGGATGGATAGATGAATGGATGGGTGAATGAATAGATAGATGGAACACTGTGAAATCCTGCATTGTTTCCTACCTGTCAGTCTCTGTAAGAACCATATGACTTGTGCTTGTAGAGACGAATGCAGGTGTCCGAATACATCATGGATTGAAAGATAAACGATCTTGTTCTCCTCTGCTAACCTTCCCACACCATAGAAATCAGCTTGTTCTCTCCATGCTGGCAGCAGTCCAGGCAAACACAACTCACTGTTTATCAGTGCTGGGGCTGAGGAATCTGTCCCTATAGCTGGTTGTGTTCTCTCCTCTCCCCTTTCTTTCCAGCTGCCGACATCTCCTCTTCAGAAATCAAAGAATGTGGGCTGGGGGAAGTGGGTGGATACAGTGTTTACCATTGGCTGAGGAAGCAGTAGAGAGGTGGATATTCATCCACCTCTGAAATTAGCCTGTGCTGGGTCTAGCTAAAGATCATTGGCTTCTGTGGCCAGAGCTGCTGTATCCTTCCACAAGGAAAAAGTCCCAAGCCTCCAGGTTGCATTAGAGGACATGCAGGCAAGGAAAAAAAATGCTAACATCTGGCGCTTCCCCTGAATCCGGGGACAGAAGCGGGGACATATTCAGAGTGGGGACAGTCTCCTCAGTCTGGGGACTCCCCAGGAACTGGGACTGTCCCCGGGAACCGGGGACATCTGGTCAGCCTATTCTGCAGTGCCCAGTTGCTCACCATTTTCCAGATGCAGATACAGGCCCCTTTAATATCTTTGTCCACACCTCTTCTGTTCCCAGGACATGCCCAAGGAATATCAGTTTCTCTGTTCCCTCCCTCTGCTGCTTAGGGAGGCCGCGCCTGATGAGGCAGAATTATCTGAGCATGTGAGCTGCAGCCAAGTGGGAGGCCCCCACTCTCAGAACCAGCATGGTGATAGCTGGGCCAGAGCCATTCAGCTTCTCCAGAAGACCCATCTACTGTGGAAATAACTTCTCTGATTGCTACCAGAGTACTGCAGTCCAAGTGGGTCAGCTCTATTTCTTTGCAGGGTCTCGTATCCCTTTAGCTATTCATCTTTGTTACTAGAGGTACCCTGAACTTCACTGAGAGGAATGCTGAATATAATCACAAGTAGCTGTGCTCTCTACTGTTTCATTGAAGTAATGATTCTCAGCTTGAATCTCTGTTGCTAGTGAGTTCCAGTCTCACATGAAGTACAGAAATGTTTTAGGGGGTTTATTGTGACACATAAAGAAATTCTTCATCCACCATCTAAGAAAAATGTGTCACATTGGTCAGGCTGCAGAAGCCATATATCAAAGGGACACTAACAAAATCAAGAAAAAAATGTTAAACACATTTACAGGTATACATAAATCATTCTGGCTGTCATTCTTTCTTTATTCTGGGAATGCTTTTTTAAATAGTTATTATATTTAGTTTTTCATAATTTCTGCAATATGTTTGTTGCTGCCATGAACCAAAGTTGATCTATGTGTAGCACTGTGTATATTAAAAGTTAAGGGGTTTTTAGAAATTCGATTCAATGGCAAACAACAATTTCATTTTTGTTTTACTTTAATTACGCTAGATATACTGTACACGATATAAAATAACAGACACTAATACTGTTTTATATTGTTACAAAATTCAAGAGGACAGCCTGCTAAAATAGGAAACACTTTAGCATACATAGAGATAGCATCCAAGACACAACATATAGAAGCCATCATTGGAAGACTGGTGCTTTAATCATACATCTAATCATATACAGTAAAATATGCTGGCTTAACTCTGTAAAATGTAATAAAACAGATGGGAAGGTAGTAAAACAGTAAGAGATTCTTGCAGTGAGTAGCGTCAAGGAAAAGTGTGCAGCTCCACCCCCCCCCCAAGGGTCTACATCACATGCTGGAACCAGGTGCTTGCCCAAAGTCCACCACTCCTCCGCACATGACTTGGTATAATCTAAAAGAAAACCATGCACAAATGATGTCTTCACAGACAAAATTTTAATCAGCCAACAAACTTCAACACTAAAGGGGTGATCCTGGGGAAACGCGTTGGTTGAATAAAGTTTTGCCTGTAAAGGCAGCATCGGTATGCAACTTTTATTTTGAATTATACTGAGCTATGTTGGGGATGTTTGATATGCTTGTACAAAGCTTCTTGAATGGAAAGTAGACATCATTAGTCTAGATAGATGCAATAGTCTGCAGGACGTATTAAAATGGTTGACCCTTGGCAGTTCCCATTACAGAGTCCCTGCCAGTATATGCCATTTTTGTTGTTCAGCTTGGAGGCATAGCATGCTCCATACCACCATGCACCACCATAACTGGAAGCACAGTTAGCACTATAAGTGTCCTGGTCTTTATCTTTAGTTGAGAACTTCATGTTGTCATGTGCGACCCCTGCAGTTACTGAAGACATGGCATCTCCTGCAGTGCCCGTGTAGCTGCCCAGCCTCAGCCTGTAACCATTAGCTTCATCCTCCACACTGAACAGGTTGTAGTCAGCATATTTTTCTTCATTATTATTGTCAAGAATAACAAAACGGGCCTGGTACACCCTCTGCTTGGTGATTTGGTGAATATATTCAATGCCCAGCCAGTAATCCTTATCAACATTGCCAAAGCCATATTTGTAGGTAGTCCAGGACTCATCCCATGTAATCTCAGAGTTAAAGGAATTACGCTGGATGACAATCCAACCCCCACTGTAGGTTGTCATGTCACAGTACACAACCAGTGGATGTGAATCTTTGGGGTGTATAACATAGACTCCACTCTCCTTTTCTCGTGAAATTTGACTGCAGTCTTTTGGAAAACCTGTAACAAAAAAGAATACTTACAAATTGGGGGAACCCAGAACACCATAACCTGCTTAAGTAGTGTTTGTTTAAAAGGTCAAATGCAGATCAGGTTACCAAGTTATAAACCTATAGACTTCTGGAGTAAGACAAAAGACAGATTGTGTCTACATAATGACAAGACTTTGTAGTAGCAGTATTTCTCAACAGTTTAAGTCTTGTTTAGTAATCATTTTAAACAGCAATTATGATAACCTAAGTCAAGTAGCTCACAGTAACAATTCACAATTTAGTTCATGAAGTTTACTTCAATGGTGAAAGGTCTGGGGGATAAAACATATCAAGAGCGACTTCAGGAACCTAATATGTACAGTCTGGAGGAAAGAAGGGAGAGGAGAGACATGATTGAAACCTTTAAATACATCAAGGGGGTGAATAAGGTTCAGGAGGGCAGTTTTTTCAATATGAAACCAAAATCAAGAACAACGGGACATGACCTCAAACTAACTGGAGGGAAGCTCAAAACTAATCTTAGAAAGTAATATTTTACTGAAAGGGTGGTTGATGATTGGAATAAACTATTAACAGAGGTTGTGAGACAGTCAACAGTAAATGGCTTCAAACATGCTTGGGATAAACATAAATCTATAGTCAGACAACAAGGTTAATGTAAAAAAAAAAAAAAAAAAATTAAAAATAAATAAATAAAAAGGGGCAGACTAGATGGACTACTCAATCTTTTTCTGCCGTCACTTTTCTATGTTTCTATGTACTTAAAGCTGAACTCCAGTAATTCAGCCACTTTTATAAATGCACAGGCATAATGGGAGTTACGGCCAATGAGGTGCATGCCACCTCCTGAACTTATCTTTAATTTAGAGTTAAATAATAAAAACAGTTGCGCTCATTTGCAATGAAATATAACCTTATGTGGGAAAAAAATATATGCTCAATCAATAGTTAATGTGGTTGACACAAAATGACTAGTGATGTCCAAAAAAAACAGTAAAATATATATATAAAGTGTTCAAAAGTCGTAGTCCAAAAAAGTGAAAAATAAATAAAGTGAAACAAAACAAGTCTTCCTCCTCCAGTGTGAAGTCAATCAGCAACTGTTCATCAAACCAAATTCACCCGGAAATGTGTAGACCAACACCGATAGTATACACGCGTGTATAGGCACACAGAGGTACTCTTACCAGAACGAGAGGATCTGTTATCGCTAACAGATCAGAAACGTTAGCAGAAATAACCCTCTGCGGGGTATGGATCTGGTGTTGTTTCTCTCCTTCCAATAGACAATACTCTTAACGGCTCATCTCAACCTCCATAATGATGTTTAGATCCATGGTTCCTGCATCTAAAAAATGCTTCCAAGTTATAGCTTGCACTTGATGTATGGACTGAGGTAACCGCTGCCATGGGGCATTCACCAGCATCCGTCCACTTTGACTTCCAGTGAGTGCACTGCCGATGTGCTTTCTATTTAAGATCTCAACTGTTTTCAAGATTGTTTATATGGGTAAGCAACGGGCTGCAAAACTGTGAAGATGGTGAAGAGCAGCACAGCCGACCAGCACAAACAACTGTCATGCATGGATTTCAGGACCACCAGAAGGGGCAGGCAGAGTCTGCAGGTTAACTGGATCAAAGTAGCAACCATTGAGGGTGAAAAGGGGGTGTGTACAATGCGTTTCAGAGGACCTGCCTCCTTTTTCAAGTAAGAGTTACCAGTTTTATGGCATTCCCAGAGGACATATATGCTACATTCCAGGACTCTGAGAGACCATGTGTTGTCATTGGAATGACATTGGAATAAGTGCCAGGTCATTGCTGTCTGTGTCTTTGTCAAATTGATTTACTCTCCCTGATTTGGAAAATTCTAAAATTTGAGTCATTAGAACAGGAGCATAGAGAAATTCTTTCAATGGGGACACTTTTTCTAATTACAATTTTTAAAATCTATTGTCTCTCGCTTCCTGATAAAGAGGTGAAGGAGATATTCCCTAATGAGACAGAGAAGGAAGAAAAAAATACTGTGTCCAAAAAGAAAAATGTTTTAGCCTTAGAAATAGTTTACCTACATCACATTAATTTGTAACACACCGGGTAGTTCCCCTTGGAAGATTTACCCTCTAAGTGTGTTTTTGTGACCATTGTGTGCAGTACCAAAATGGATGATAAAAAAATCTAACATTTCAGAGTTGCTATTGGAACAGGAGGTGAGGGGAGATCTTCTTATAGGGACACCAGTACTGGTGACAGCTGTCCCCTTGCACTGAAGAGATTTACTTCCTGATATGGTTCTCTGGAACAGGACGTGAAGGGAAATCTCCCTTATTGGTTACAGATGTCCCAAAAATATAAAAATTTGAGAAGGGTTTTAACCAGGGGTGGTGCCAGCATTAGGCAGCATAGGCATCTGCCTTAGGGTGCCAAGATAGGGTGGTTGTAAACTCTGAATCCCCAGCCACTGGGGATTTGGGGTAAGTTGCAATACCAGCGCAGGGTGGCTGGAGGAGGGCTCCCTGTCCTTCCACACTGCTTTGCAGTCTCACATTCTCCACCCTGTGTCCTCAGCCCGCTCCTCTCTCCTGCCCCATAGAGTGCCGCTTGCTCCAATGTGCCCCCAGCCAGAGTCTCATGAACACCGGATTCACCTCCATCTGTCCCTGTATACAGAGCCCAGGCAGAGCCATCTGGTGCACACTTCTCCCAGACAAACTAACTTCATGCACAGTGGTGCAGCCCTAAGAGAGCAGTCTCCTCTAACGACACCGTAGGCTTGTCTTCCACTCCTGACATCACACAGAGATCTCCCCTGGAGAGCCCATGAAGAGGAGGATGCGGCCTCCCATGTCCGTGCTGCTGCTTGAAGGAGCCCAGATGACCATAGAGGAGTGCTTGGAGGGCAGCCGATCGCAGTGCTGTATGCTTGCTTACCAACTACAATAGCCAGGCAGACACGGGTGGCACAGCCATCCACTCAAAACCAGTAACTTCCCTCCATCAACCTGACCCTGCACCTCGGTGAGTGAGATAACCCCATCTCCTCTATACGCCATCTCATACCCTACTCCATGTTCCCTAGGGACAGGGACCCCATCTCCAAACCATGCTGACCGCCCTAGGATGCCAGGATGCGGGTGGAAGCCTATAAAATCCAAATCCCCAGTAACTTGGGGATTTGGGGGCGTGGGCAGTAATACATGCACAGGGTGGCTGGAGGCTGGGGAGAGGTTTACCAGTAGCAGCATGGGGTGGCTGGAGATGGGGGGGGGATACAGCAGTACCAGCCTGGGATGGCTGGAGGACAGGGGGGTCTAGCAGTACTAGCGCAGGGTGGCTGAAGGCTGCGGAGGGGTACAGCAGTAAAATTCAAACCCCCAGCCACTTTAGGATTTGGGGGTGTGTGCAGTGTGAAAAGCGCAGGGTCGCTGGATGACAGGAATGTACAGCAGTACCAGGATGGGGTCTCTTAAGACTGGGGGAGTACAGCAGTACCAGTGCGGGGTGGCTGGAGGCCGGGAGGGGTACATTAGTACCCAGTAAAATCCAAATCCCCAGCCACTTGAGGATTTGGGGGTGTGTGCAGTGTGGGGTACAAGTGCAGGGTTGCTGGAGGCCGGGGTGGGGTACAGCAGTACCAAAACGGGTCTCTGGAGACCAGGGGGAAGTAGAGCAGTACCAGTGTGGGGTGGCTGGAGATGGAGGGGTATAGCAGCACTAGTGCGGGGTCTCTGGAGACCAGGAAGGGGTACAGCAGTATCAGCGTGGGGTTGGAGGATGGGGGGGTCTAGCAGTAGTAGCACCCACTTAGATAGGTGCTAAAATCTGTTAGATTTAGTGCTGGCTCACTGTGTTCAGTGGAGCTGTGTGTGCTTTGGTTAGGTAAATGTAGCTTGCCTCACTGTATCCAGTGTGGTTACAATTGATTAGTTAGGTCTGCTCAGTGTTCTCAGCTGCTGCTAGTCTGTTTACTCCCTCTGCTTTGCAGAAAAGCTGTGAGAACTTTCTGGATCATAGGTGCGGAGCAATGCAAATGGCAGCATAAATATTTATACAGCCTTGGCCAATCCCAGGGAGCAGGGCCCTGAAGGCTGCTGGGAGACTAAATATATTCTCTGAACACACTACGCCCGGGATCTTTTCCCTGGAGAGGATCAGTCCAGCCGGGAGAGCATGCTGCCCTCCAGGGCAGTGCTGCCATGTTCTTGTTGTTCATGAGGCCTCAGGTGGGCGACCTGGGGGCCTGGATGCTGAGAGCTGACTGAGGAGCTGTCTATTGAAGGTCTAGTCTGGTATCACTGGAGAAAGGTGTCCTTTGGAAGTTGCAAGGAGGCAACAAGCTTTCCCTGCACATTTTGTGAGTAAAGACTGCTGAGAGATTTTAGAGACGTTTGGGCTGCTGCCACCCCTCCTGTGCTGTGCTAGAGAGTCAGTTGTGCTAAAGGGGACATTGGCTGGTGTCCTGAAGAGCCTAGTTTATCTAATTCCTTCTAAAGGGACTATGCTCTTAGTGCTCTAAATGAAAGAAGTCTGTTTATAACTGCAGCCATTTTAAGCCAAGTCCACAGTTTGCTATATGCAAGGATTTCTGCTTCAGCTTTACAGAAAGAGTTCACTGTCCTCATGCTACGTCTAAGGCTATTGCCAAAACGCGTCAGCCGCTTTGCTTGTCATTTTTTGTAACCATTAAAAGCGCTATATGGACTACAGAGTTGCCGGCTCAATCCTTTTACTTGTTTGTGCTGTGGTGTGTAAGGACACACTGAGCCTGAGCACCTGAAAATGGATCTTGCAAATTGGACTGGGAGTTCTCCGTGGTGTGTGCTGTGTCTCTTCAAACTTACCTGCTTCACTGTCCTCAACTTGTACATAGTTTATGTTTTTGGAGTATCCCAGTCAATTCCCTCAACCCTATCTAAGTTCTCCAAAAATAAAAAAACAACACCCCTGGACTGGTTATTGAGGAAAAGTGTGGCTGAGATTGTGTGCCTGGCTGGGCTCTGGCCAGGGCAATCCACCGGGGTAGAACCCGGGCAAATTTCTTATGGGAGTAAGCACTGAACAGGTAGATGGAGGACAGTGGGGCATGGGATGGCTGAAGGGGGGGGGGGGGTACAGCAGTACCAATGCAGGGTTACTGGAAGCCGAGGAGGTAAAGCAGTGCCAGCACCGGGTGACTGGAGGATGGGGGTGGGTACAGCAATGCACCTGTTAGAAGAGGACTTGTTTGCAGTTTGTTGTGCTTTCTTCGCTCTGAGGACTTGTTTGCAGTTGGTTGTGCTTTCCTCGCACTCCCAGAGGGGGTCGGCGCCGGGCAGCCCTATTTAAACAGTGTAAACCCTGTAGCAAATGCTAGGATAAAAGAAGGAAGAAGGCGCCTCTAAATGCAGTAAAATGTATTACATCAATTAAAACAGGATGATTACACTCACAAGATATGGAAGTAAACAGGCATATCCGCACGCTTGTCTGCGGATGGAGGTGTGTTCAAAGCAGCAGTATAGTCCTTGTGTGCGGAGTCTCTGTGTAGCTGTAACGACAAGTGGTCCCGTAGAGCAGGGCGACCGCCAGCAGTCAGTTGAGAAACATCCGCTCTAGGCATGCCTGATGAAAGAGCGCGCCTGCTCACTGCCACCGCAGGTCCGTACACTCAGAAACGCGTCGCACAAGAATGACGCGGGACGCTGTGCATGCTGGTCCGTGGATCCCTTCGGATGTTTTCATCTGCCTAGAGCGGACATTTCTCAACTGACTGCTGGCGGTCGCCCTGCTCTACGGGACCACTTGTTGTTACAGCTACACAGAGACCCCGCACACAAGGACTATACTGCTGCTTTGAACACACGTCCATCCGCAGACAAGCGTGCGGATATGCCTGTTTACCTCCATATCTTGTGAGTGTAATCATCCTGTTTTTATTGATGTAATAAATTTTACTGCATTTAGAGGCGCCTTCTTCCTTCTTTTATCCTAGTGTCTTTCGGATGTGGCCATCCCTTTGAAGAGCTGCCGACCTGCAGTATACAGCTATATCTATCCAAAGAGACCCTTTTACCTGGCCTTGCGCCTACTTACCGTCTATCTACTGTAGCAAATGCTGTCCGTTCTACAGCGTTCCAGTGTGTTCCCATGACCTGTTTGCTAAAGACTTCCTGTATCTGTGACCCGGCTTGCCGACCTTGATTGAACTCTGCCTGTACCGACCCTCTGCCTGTTTACGACCACGCTTCTGCCTGACCCCCTTGCACTGCACCAGCCAGCCTGTTAACGACCCTGCCTGCACCTGACGACCCGTTTGCCTGCTCCCTTGTACCACACCAGCCAGCCTGTTAACGACCCTGCCTGCACCTGATGACCCGTTTGCCTGCTCCCTTGTACCGCACCAGCCAGCCTGTTGCCGACCCGGCCTGCATCACCACTCTTCTGTCTGCACAAGCTCCTGGAGGATCCTCACAACACCATCTGCATCCGCACCAGCCCTCGTGCTCCCCTGTGCTCCGGAATCTACTGTCTGCTCTACCAGGGGTTCCCGAACCAGGGTCATAAGAGAGGTTGCCCTCTGCACAATCAGACTCCATCACCAGATACGTGACAGAAACCGACAGCCATGTCTGAGTCTGAGCAGGGGCCCTCTCCGCTGCATGAACTCTGTCAACATTTGGACGGTCTCTCTCGAACCGTGCAACACCTGCAGGCAGACTACACTCCAGACCCAGCTCCTGGAAATTGCCCCATCGGGGGCTTTTCAGCTGTCAATGGAACCCACAGTGCCCTTGCCTGAACGGTTCTCAGGGGACCGTAGGAAGTTCAGAGCGTTCCGCTGTGCCTGTGAACTTTATCTCAGCCTGCAGCCCCACACCTTCTCCCTGGAAGCCACGAAGGTGGGGCTGGTGATTTCCCTACTGCAGAGCGAGCCCCAACTATGGGCCCACCGGCTCCTGGAGCAAGGGGCGTCTGAGGTATCAGATTTGTCTCGGTTCTTCCAAACAATGGCTTGGCTGTATGAAGACCCGCATCAGTCGGCCACTGCCGAAGCTGCACTCCACGCCCTCCGACAAGTCCGCCATCCGGCGGAAGAGTATGTATCAGAATTCAGGCGTTGGAGCTCTGACATGGCCTGGAAGGAAGCTGCTCTGCGCCACCAGTTCCAGCGGGGTTTGGCCGACCCCCTGAAGGATGAATTGGCCCGTGTTGGGACGCCATCCTCCTTGGAGAGGCTCATCAACCTGGCCATCCAGATCGATCGGCGCCTTCGTGAACGCAGAGCGGAAAGTGCCAAGGTGAACCTGCGACCTTCTTGGTTGTTACCCCCCACTGGGGGATTGCCAAAAGGCACTCTGGCTGGCTCCGCCATTGTCACCTCTCCTCCTCCGAGACTGCCTGAACCCCAGCAGCGGGGTGTGGCATACTCGGCATTGACCTCTGAAGAGAACCAGCGCCGAAGGAACCTCGGCCTCTGCCTCTACTGTGGAGAGCCGGGGCACTTAGTGCGCTCCTGTCCGTCCAAGTTGGAAAGATGTCTTGCCACCTCTCCTCAACCAGCACCTATTGGGGCGACTCACCTCACCTTCTCTCTGCTTTTACAGTTTCCTGAAGGAGCCGTTACCGTCTCAGCTATTATAGACTCAGGTGCATGCAGTTGCTTCCTGGACCTTAGCTTTGCGGCACAACACAGGATACCCCTGCGACCCAAGACTCGCAGGATGGCGGTGCACCTGGCTGATGGCACAACCTTGAAATCTGGCCTGGTCTCACAGGAGACCACACCTCTGACCACCACGATGCAGGGATGCCATCGGGAGCGACTCACCCTCGATGCCATCGCCTCACCCATCTTCCCTGTTATTCTTGGACTGCCTTGGCTTCAGGCCCATAATCCCACCATTGACTGGTCCTCTGGGGAAGTCCAGTTCCAGTCCCAGTATTGCCACAAGCACTGCTTCCCCCGGATTCCTGGAACAGATCCTGCCCTACTAACCCTGGACCTTGATCCGGAGCCTGAGATCAGTCAGCTCATCCCCAGAGTCTACCACGCTTTTCTAGATGTCTTTAGCAAAAAGGAAGCTGAGGTCCTTCCGCCTCATAGACCATATGACTGCCCCATTGAGCTTCTCCCCAGTGCAGAGATTCCCTTTGGAAGGATATACCCGCTGACAGAGCTGGAACTCGGCACCCTGAAGTCCTATATTGACGAGAATCTCAAAAAGGGCTTCATCCGTCCTTCTACGTCCCCGGCTGGGGCAGGCATCTTTTTCGTAGAGAAGAAAGACCATTCGCTGCGGCCATGTATTCATTACCAGGAGCTCAATAAAGTCACGGTGAAGAACCGCTACCCGCTTCCACTTGTTCCGGAATTGTTTCAGCGCCTGGGGACCGCCACCGTGTTCACTAAATTAGACCTCCGGGGAGCTTACAACCTGGTGCGGATCAGAGAAGGCGATGAATGGAAGACGGCCTTTCGTACTCGTTTCGGTCACTTCGAGTACTTGGTGATGCCATTCGGTTTATGTAATGCCGGTACAGGTACTGGGTCGCCTCCACCAACATGGCCTCTATGCTAAACCGGAGAAGTGTGAATTCAAGCAGGCAAGCATCCAGTTCCTTGGACTTATTATCTCAGTCGGAGGCATCAGGATGGACCCTCAAAAGGTCGCTGCCATCCTGGACTGGCCTGCTCCGGTCGATAGAAAAGGAACCCAGAGATTCATAGGGTTTGCAAACTTCTATAGGAAGTTTATCCGGGGATTTTCCTCCATCATCTCCCCCATCACACACCTGACCAAGCAGGGTATCCCGTTCCGTTGGACTCCTGAGGCACAAACAGCCTTCGAAAAACTCAAAGGACTGTTCACATCTGCACCCATCCTGAAGCACCCGGACCCCGCTCTGCCCTATGTTCTGGAAGTTGATGCATCCGAAGTGGCAGTTGGGGCTATTCTTTCTCAAAGGCGAGGTACAAAGGCACTGCTACACCCAGTGGCGTTTTTCTCACGCAAACTGTCCCCCGCTGAAAGGAACTATGATGTGGGGGACCGTGAGCTCCTTGCTATTAAAGCTGCTCTGGAGGAATGGCGGTATCTCCTAGAGGGGGCAGCGCATCCAATTCTCATCTATACGGACCACCGTAACCTGGAATACCTGAGAATTGCGAAGAGACTGAAACCCCGCCAAGCCAGATGGGCGCTATTCTTCGCCCGATTTACCTTTCATATTACTTACAGGCCCGGGTCGAAGAACACTAAACCTGACTCCCTGTCACGCATGTTCAATGTACCGGAAGTTTCAACATCTCTTGACACCATACTATCTCCAGGAAACTTCCTATTGTTACAAGAAGATGTGCTGTCGCGGATCCGGCCAGCTTTCCTGGGGTTAGACCCCCTCCCGGGAACATCTCTGCAGCTCAAGGATGGATTGTTCTGGCAGGGTACCAAGATCTTTCGTGCCGGAGCACCTACAAACAGCAGTTTTGGACCTCTGCCATGACCACCACCTCGCTGGGCACTTCGGGACATGCAAGACCTTGGAAGTAGTGCAGCGCACGTTCTGGTGGCCCAGAGTGGGAGAGGACTGTAAGGCTTATGTGGGATCATGCACTACCTGCAGCCGGTGTAAGGGGAGTAAGACTCGGGCATGGGGCCTTCTTAAACCTTTACCTGTCCCGGAGAGGCCCTGGAGCCACATATCCATGGATTTCATTGTGGAGTTACCCCCTTCCGAAGGCTGCTCGACCATCTTTGTGGTAGTGGATAGACTCTCCAAGATGGCCCACTTCCTGCCTATGAAAGGCACACCTTCGGCCGCAGAGACGGCCAAAATATTCATTAAGGAGATTGTCCGGTTACACGGAATTCCAAGGGATGTGGTGTCCGATCATGGCGTGCAATTCACGTCCAGGTTCTGGAGGTCTTTGTGCAAGTCCCTGAAGATCAGCCTATCCCTGTCCTCAGCATATCACCCCCAAACGAACGGGCAGACGGAGCGTACCAACCAGACTCTAGAACAGTACTTACGCTGCTTCTCGTCGTTCTCACAGGACGACTGGGTTATGCTCCTACCGCTGGCGGAGTTCACGTACAACAACTCAGTTCACTCAGCCACCCAGCAATCACCCTTCTTTGCCAATTATGGCTACCATCCCGCCTTCTTGTCCAACGCCTGCCCAGAAAACCTGGTGCCAGCTGTGTCCGACTTATTGAACTTTTTCTCCTCCAATAATAAACTCCTGCAGGAGACAATGGCACGAACACAGGCAACCAATAAGGAAACGTATGACAAGAAAAGGCGTGGCGAACTAAACCTGGAGCCAGGTAATCAGGTATGGCTATCCACCCTCAACTTAAAATTGGCATGTCCATCCAGGAAACTTGGTCCTAAATTTATTGGGCCCTTCCCCGTCAAACGAAAAATCAACGAGGTAGCCTATGAACTGGAACTGCCTGAGTCACTCCGCATCCACCTGGTCTTCCACGTGTCGTTGTTAAAGCCTAAGGTCCGCGACCCCTTCTCTGAGCGGCAGACAGGTCCACCGGCACCAGTAGTGGTTGACAGAATGGAGGAATTCGAGGTGGAATCCATTCTGGATTGCAGGAGGAGAGGTGACACCATCCAGTACCTAGTCAAGTGGAGAGGCTAGGGCCCGAAGAGAGTTCATGGGAGCCGGAAGACCATATCCATGCTAAAGAGCTGATCAAACGATTCTGGAGAAGGCACCCAGACTTAAGGGCCCGGCTGGGCATCCGGAGGCTGCCCCTTTGGGGGGCAATGTTAGAAGAGGACTTGTTTGCAGTTTGTTGTGCTTTCTTCGCTCTGCGGACTTGTTTGCAGTTGGTTGTGCTTTCCTCGCACTCCCAGAGGGGGCTGCGCCGGGCAGCCCTATTTAAACAGTGTAAACCCTGTAGCAAATGCTGTCCGTTCTACAGTGTTCCAGTGTGTTCCCGTGACCTGTTTGCTAAAGACTTCCTGTATCTGTGACCCGGCTTGCCCGACCTTGATTGAACTCTGCCTGTACCGACCATCTGCCTGTTTATGACCACGCTTCTGCCTGACCCCCTTGTACTGCACCAGCCAGCCTGTTAACGACCCTGCCTGTACCTGACGACCCGTTTGCCTGCTCCCTTGTACCGCACCAGCCAGCCTGTTAACGACCCTGCCTGCACCTGATGACCCGTTTGCCTGCTCCCTTGTACCGCACCAGCCAGCCTGTTGCCGTCCCGGCCTGCATCACCACTCTTCTGTCTGCACGAGCTCCTGGAGGATCCTCACAACACCATCTGCATCTGCACCGGCCTTGTGCCCCCCTGTGCTCCGGAATCTCCTGTCTGTTCTACCAGGGGTTCCCGAACCAGGGTCGTAAGAGAGGTTGTCCTCTGCACAATCAGACTCCATCACCAGGTACGTGACAGCACCTTTGCCTGTGTAAACAAAAATCCCAGCACCAGCCCAGGTCTTAAAAATTCCCTACTGTATCCAAAAAAAAAAAGAAAAAGTAAAGCATTATCTGCACTCTCTATCTAAGTAATAGTTTAGCTGTAATAGATTCCTTTGGTAAATTATTTTGTCAGTTAATGGGGAAAAAAACAGACACAGGTACGTACATACAGTTTTTTCACATTAAATGTATAATTACATATGTAGTAGAATTTTTTCTTTAGCTTTATGGACAACTGATACATGCATTTGTTTTAACCTGTTCCTGCTGGCCGTACACATATATACGGTGGCTGGGCGCCACACATATGCTTCTATGGGTAACGGCTTGAGAATATGCTCAATGCGACCTCTCAGCACAGTGATGAAGCTGTCACAAACAGCTCCAATCATCGCTTATGATTGGGAGCTTCAATCATGAGACCTCTGTGATTATCTATCACATGATGTGGAAGCCTGCCTCCGCCCCTTGGCATTCAGATCCTGTGAAAGGTCCGGGGGTAGGGGGGGCAGTGGTGTCACTAAAGTTGCATTATTAAAGTATAGGTTTCTCTAAATAATTAATGTTAGATTTAGACGCAGACAAACCGTACTGAAGAGCTCTTCTTCATTATCATTTCTCGGCTTCCTGTTACCATAACGTGCTGAAACGACAGAAACAGCAGCTAGTATCCAGAGATAATGTAGGATTCCTAAGGGTAAGAAAGAAAGATCAGTAATTCAGTTTAACAGATTTAGAAATACCATATTATATATACCAAATATGTAAAATAGCGGGCCGAGTTAGAGGACTAAATCTTCAAGGGGGCTGCATTAGGTTCACTGATGACATCACAAATCTAATCCTAGAAAAAGATTAACAGAAATTGCAATTTATAAAAAACAAATAGACAACTTCCTACGCTAATCCACCTCACTAACGTGCCGCAAATCTTCAAACAATATCTACAGATAGCAACTCCTACCAAAATTCACTAATGCAAATAAAACTTAATAAACCAAAAACTGGTAAAGCACTACCAATTAATAAAGTATGTAAATCCAAATATTCAAATATATTAAAACTAGTGCATAACCCACAGCTATCACTAATTATGAAAACATAACCCATGTGTATCAATTTGTGCAAATATACAAATATGTAAACAAATAATATGTGCAACTAAGCAAATAAATAGTTAAAAATGATATATAATCAATCAGTCCAGTGCAATATCAATATATATAAAGTGCTAAAAATGAAGTCCAATTCATGCAAAGAAAATATAAAGTGCACCCATATACAGTCCAGTTCATGCAAAAAATATTTAAGGTGCGTTCATTTAAATTTCCAGTTAGTGCATCAGAAATGTTAGTTGTGTGTATAATCCCAGACACCACACAGACTCTTCATTAATCCACCTCAGTGCTCGACAATCCCCTTTTCGGTGGCCTCTCACCTTAGAATGGACCTCACTCAACAGGGAAGGTCATACAAGCATTTATGTTAGGATCAACTAACACTCCACCTTATACTCCTGCAGCTCAAGTCTTCAACTCCTCAGCCCAGGGGCACAGCATAGGAACACATATATGGGAGGCAAAAGGAAGATCTAATAGTGTAGATCGCTCAAGATATACATTTTTTGATGTAAAAACAGAGTCACATTTCAGCAGTATCAAAACAGTATGTCAGTATAGTATGGTAGGCCTACACCTTTGAGAAAGCCTGGGAGGTGCAACATGTGAGGTGGACGATGACGGTATCACAATAGGCAGAGCTGAGGATGCTGTGTCTCGATACTATACTGACATGCTGTTTTGATACTGCTGAAATGTAACTATGTTTTTACTTCAATAAATTTATATCTTGAGCGATCTACAGCATTGGATCTTCCTGTTGCCACCCATATATGTGTTTCTATGCTGTGTCCCCGTGTTGAAGACTTGAGCTGCAGTATAAGTGGCATGCTCATTGATCCTCACATAAAATGCTTGTATGACCTTCCCTGTTGGGTAAGGTCCATTCTACCAGGTGAGAGGCCACCCAAAAAGGGTTTGTTGAGCACTGAAGTGGATTAATTAAGAGGCTGCATGGTGTTTTGGATTATACACACAACTACCATTTCTGATGCGATAACTGGGAATTTAAATGAATGCACATTATATATTTTTTGCATGAACTGGAATGTATATGGATGCACTTTATATTTTCTTTGGATTTGGATTTCATTTTTAGCTTTATAAATATATTGATCTTGCACTGGATTAATCGATTTTATATATAATTTTTAACTATTTATTTGCTTTGTTGCACATATTATTTGTTTACATATTTGTATATTTGCACAAATTGATACCCTGAGGTTATGTTTTCATACTTAGTGCTAGCTGTGGGTTGTGCACTAGTTTTCATATATTTGAAGATTTTTGATTTTACGTACTTTAATAGGTAGCACTTTACCAATTTTTAGTTTATTGAGAAATTGCAACTTGCTGTATTTTATCCCAGAGAAAGTAACACATACAACATATTTCCTGAAGAATTTAGCTACAAAATGATGTAAGGAACTGTAATGTATTAAGAGGAGAACAGCTGGGATGCATTTGTGCACTTTTGTCTAAAGAATCAATATAATGAGCCTGGCACGTTTAATAAATCACCAATAGAAATACTATATCTTTTTTCTACATGGTTGGCCTAACTTAAAGCGGAGTTCCACCCAAAAGTGGAACTTCCACTTTAAGACCTCCTCCCCAGCTCCTGATACTGAAACTGAGCTTTTGGGGAGGAGGGGGGTGGGTGCGGATACCTGATTTTGATAGGTACTTCCGTTCTGGTCGCCTTAGGTGATCGGAAGTGGAAGGTCTCCTTCCCCCTCCCTCCCAAAGTCTTGTGGGACACAGGACAGGTCCTAGAAGACTTCGGGACCAATCACACGGTTCAGACTAGGAATGACGGCGCCGTGGAGGGGAGGGGGAGAGATCTGAGGCTCCGTGCGGCTCCATCGCTGGACCAGGAGACAGGTAAGTTACTGTTTATTAAAAGTCAGCAGCCACACTTTTTGTAGCTGCTGACTTTTAATAAACATAGAAAACGGTGGAACTCCGCTTTAACTCGGTTGCTAAAATCAACCAAAATGGCGGCTGTTTACATCATCACTAAATACCTATCCAGGCTGCTGTGGAGGGCCAAAAACACTGGAAGTACTCTCCCTTGCCCTACATATCCCAGCATTAAATGCACCTGAAAGTGGAACTGCAGCTGAGAAAAATAATTGCGAACAGGCAGGCAATGTCTCTGCAAATACATTTACCTGCCTGTTCACAATTCTCTGTATAATGTACCCTGAGCTGCTCAGTTTACTTTCTAGTACAGTGCCTTTGTGCCGAGATGACTGCAGTCCTGCGTGTGAGTGACACTATCCCTCGCCGAAAGAACGGTACCTGAAAGAAGCTGGAGAGAAGATGCTGTCACCAGTGAAGAACCTCATGGACATTGGACTCTTGGGGGCAAAGGTATGTTTTTTTTTTGCTTTAGTTGAATTTAAGAAATTCATTGCCACCCATATCTGTATGAGGAGGGACCTTGTTATCCTACATTTAGAGTACAGAGCTCACTCTTCCAGGTTGAATGATACTGGGTGTCATTCACCATGGAAGATGGAGGACATCTTGTGACCACAAAGAGATACTGTACAGTTAGCTTGCTTTTTGGGTTTTTTTGCAGTTCCTGAGGGACCTTTAAAATGTAAAAGTTTAGGCCAAAATTGGTACATTTACCATATGGGGGATTTAAGTATTTATTTACATTATTTTACATTGGGAAGCCTTTTTTAAATCACTGTACCATAGTACTTGCCCCTGGTCACTCTCCTCTCTTATAAAATAGGTCTGCCTAGGCAAAACAGCAGCTTCAGAATACCTATTGTGTTATATGATTAAAAGCTTGCTTCATGCTGTTTGAAAAATAAGGTTGCCTGAGATTAAGTCCGCTTTAATTTGATCAACATAAGGCAGTTCCATCACTTGAAGGTTACAGATTTAGAAAAAAAAACAGTTTTTTAAATTATTCTAAAATCATCATCCAGTGCTTAAATGTCTTGTGGTAATACATAAGAAAAGGAAAAAGTGAACTGAAATTTAAATACAGAAGCAGGCGAGTCCAGGAGATCTTTATTTTCTTGCTTAGTATCTGATATAGAACATTTAATGCTATAAAATTCCAATAAGCAGGATCAGTCTTAACACCAACCTGCAGTACAATATTGGGATTCCCTTATGTGTGCAGTACTAATTTTTGCCACTAGAAATCAGTGAAAATTTATTGCAGATTGCTTCAAAATATAAATGGTTTGGCCATGTTTTATGGCATTTGATTATTTTTGTATAATTTTGAAGTACAATGTCCTTGTTTTTATCTTTATACTTTCAAAAAATGTTTGAATTAAAATTTTTATTACTGTGTTGCAAAGAATTAACAGAGATGAAAACTTTTTAATTATTACTTTACTAAAATGTTCTAAAATAAAACTATAGGCATTTTTCTTTTCATTTTAGAAGGGCTATAACCCTCTATTTTTTATGTTTTTGTCCCAAAGCCAAAACAGGAAAAAAAAAAGTGAGGGAATCATTAGTTGTTACCAGGGTCGTCAGAACTGGTCTCCCCATTGGAAGATTTCCCATCTATTCCTGTTATGGTGACAACCCAAAATTGGGGTTTTCTTTCACTTTCACTCCCAGTGATAAGTAAACAGGACAAATAGAGAGGGTGAATCTTCCGAATGGGGATACAGGCTGCATTAAAACCAGGCAGGTGTTCTAATCCTTTTTCACGTTCAAAGTTTTTAACTGGTTCCCCACCGCGCGCCGTCTTTTCACGGCGGCAGTGGGGGAGCCCTGCGCGAATCGCCGTAAATAAGCAGCGATTCGCATTTGGCCACCAGGGGGCGCACGCGCGCACCCGCCGCACTCCTGGGGCATGTGCCCGCGGCTCGGGCGGATCCGATGTCCGCCGGCGAGCCGCGATGAGCGGCTACAGAGAAAGGAACGGGAACCGCCGATGTAAACACGGCGGTTCCCCGCCCTGTCAGTGGGGCATGAGAGATCTACTGATCCCTGTCACTGGGATCAGTTAGATCTCTCATGCCCATGTTAGCCCAACCCCCCCACAGTAAGAACACACCCAGGGAACACAGTTAACCCCTAGCTCTCCCCCCCAGGTTAACCCCTTCACTGCCAATGACATTTATACAGTAATCAGTGGACATTTAAATTTCTGATCGCTGAATAAATGTCATTGGTCCCAAAAAAGTGTCAAAATGGTCCGACATGTCCCCCCCAATATCGCATTACCGCTAAAAATCGCAGATCGCCGCCATAACTAGTAGAAAATTAAAAAAAAATAAAAACCCCAGAAATGAATTCTCATCATGCGTAAACACGGCCACTTTTGCGCAAACCAATCAATAAACGCCGATTGCAATTTTTTTTATCGCAAATATGAGGAAGAATATAAATCGGCCAAAAACGGTGAAAAAAATGTTTTTTTATATTTTTTTTGGATTTGAATTTTAGCAAAAAGTAAGAAATTTGTTTTTTTTTTTTTGCAAAATGGTCGCTCTTCTTTTGTTTATAGCGGCGATCAGAAATGACGCAGAGGCGATCAAATACCACCAAAAGAAAGCTCTATTTGTGGGAAAAAAAGGACGCAAATTTTGTTTGGGTACAACGTCGCACGACCGCGCAATTGTCAGTTAAAGCGACGCAGCGCCGAATCGCAAAAAGTGCTCTGGTCCTAAAGTGGGAAATTCTTCCGGGGCTGAAGTGGTTAATTTAGTTAAACTTTAAACTTGAAGAGATGTCAAAAGCTTGAATTTTTGCTTTTTCTCCATAATAAACATCATGTGATAAATGCAATGGTCTTTTCACCTCATCTTAATGTCTAAAGCACATCTATAGTTTAGCACTGACAGTAAACTTTACTTACTGCATGCTTGACTAGGGATGAGCAGAGGGATTTGTTTCACTGTAAAAACATCAGCCAAATTCTGTTAAAGCGAGGATTTCATGGGTTGAGCTACTTAGGTGCAATTCAGTTAAAAAAAAAAACAAAAAAAACTCAAACATTTTTTCCCCTTTATTAAGTGAGTGTATTTAGAAGCAGTTTACCTTTATTGTGTGTATTTATTCATTTTTTGTTTAATGTCACCTTAAGGCTACTTTCACACTGAGCGGCAGCCGCGGTCGCAGTAAAACCCCGCTAGTTTTAGCAGAGTTTCTACCAGCAATGTGGCTCCGCTATGCGGGCGGGAGCGCCACGCTTTTAACCCCCCGCAAGGGGTTAAAAGTGCCAGCGCTCGGCGCTACCGAGGCGGTGTTCAGCCGCTTCGGAAGCGCTTGCCATTCATTTCAATGGCAGGGGCGGTAGAGGAGTGGTATATTACCGCTCCCCTCACCGCCCCAAAGATGCTGCTTGCAGGACTTTTTTTAACGTCCTGCAAGCGCACCGCCCCAGTGTGAAAGCACTCAGGGCTTTCACATTGGGGTGGATTGGGGGGGATTTTTGAGGAGCTTTACAGACGCTATTTTTAGCTAAATAGCCTCTGTAAAACGCCTCAGTGTGAAAGTAGCCTTAATGTGACTTTATTTTCTGTTTAGTTTTTCTGTGAAAACAAGTAAAATAAAATTGTTGGCACAAGAACAGGTCAAAGATAGTTGAAAGAATCTTTTGTAACATTTAGGACCTATATAAAGCCAATTAAACCCTTTAAAAACCACCAACATCAGTCTTCATTTCACCTCTCCCATGACTCCAATTCATTTTGACAAAATGGCAAAATTTCACCCAAATCTCATTTTTGGCCACAAATAACATTCTCAGCTGGAGCCAAAGATAGCCAAGCAACAAGAGACCAGCAATGACAGCCCCCATTTATTTCTTTTTCTTAGGGCCAGTACACACCTGAATCTTATAGGATGCGGTATCATTAGTATTGCGATTGCATTTGCAATCTGCGGTTAGGGTGTTGTTAGTATTAAATTGACACCCTCAGCAGATTGCAATTTTGAACGTGCTGTGGGAATAATGCATGGAAGGCGGGTTTCCAGCAATGCATTCCAGTGTGAACAAGCTCTAAAAACAGATATCCTTTAAAGTGATTGTAAAGTCTTGTTTTTTTTTTATTCAAATAATAAACATGTTACACTCACCTCTGTGCAATTGGTTTTGCACAAAGCAGCCCGGATCCTCCTCTTCTTGGGTCCCTCCTTGCTGCTCCTGGCCCCTCCCTCCTATTGAGTGCCCCCACAGCCAGCAGCTTTCTATGGGGGCACCCGAGCAGAGTCAGAGCTCCGTGTATCCATTCAGACAAGGAGCCCGACCTGGCCCTGCCCCCTCTATCCCCTGATTGGCTAACTGACTTTGATTGATAACTGTGGGAGCCAATGGTGCCGCTGCTGTGCCTCAGCCAATCAGGAGGAGAGTCCTGGATGGCTAAGACATCATGGACATCGCTGGAGAGAGATGGGGCTCAGGTAAGTAATTAGGGAGTGCTGGGGAGGTTGCTACATACAGAAGGTATTTTATCCTAATGCATAGAATGCACTAAGATATAAAACCTTCTGCCTTTACAACTCCTTTAAGTATCCAGCAGTGAAAGGGATCTTTCCTTCACCACTTGTCTACCGGGGTAATTTTTCACACAGATGATGAAATCTGCATTTTTTGCTAGAAATTACTTTAGGCCCCCAAATAATTATTTTAAGGCTTGCAGGGCCTTTAAAAGCAGGGGCCCTGGAGAATAAAATAATGTCAGTTGCAGTTTTTTATGTTGTATGATATTTGCTCAGCTATTTGTCAAATGCATTTTTCAGAAAAAAACACACAAAAATTTTAGTGCACACAAACACAATATTATACCCATTTGTGTTCAAATAAATAGATACCACATATGTTAAGCCTTAAAATTCTCCATAGGCAACTTGTATGGGGTGCTTTTGCATTTTTTTTAATTATAATTAAAATATATTTTTTTCTTTATTTAACTTTATTGCTTTCAGAAGGGGGCTAACACGCTCCCTATGTGACAGCATGGGTAGGTGACAGATCCTCTCTATGGAGACACTGGGGGTCTATTAGGCCTCCAATGTCTCCCCTGCCCTCCACTGCATCTAATCAAGGACCAATTGTTCTTTATTAGATGTGTACTACAGAGCCCCATAAAAGTGATCACTTTTCCAGAAAGCCTATCACCGGCTCTAAAAAAAACAATAGCAATCATAACAGCAGTAGCCATGAGCATAGATAAGGGGTTAAAGCCCTACTTTGAGATAATCTTCACCCTCCTACTCCCCTCTACCTGACTGCTGAATGTTCAGCAACAGGGTTCTCTTAGGATCCAGACAAGGATGACATCATCACAGGGGGACAGCAGATGACCAGTAAACTTGGGTGGGGGGGGCATCACAGCTGAGTGTATCTAGCATCACAAGGTAAGACGAAAAACATGCATCATAACATGGGATAGAAGGAGGATGGAGTGGTAAAAAGAATCTGGCTTGTATCTCATACATGCACTTGGCTCTTCAGCAAATTGATGTTTGCATGCTACCTTTTTAAAAGCAAATTTACCACCTGATAATAGCAAATATCTAGCTCATTGAAATTCTAGTTCACTGCTAGTTCTCAGCCAACAGTTGTACATGTACCCCATGGAGTACTTCTGATGGGGTCAAGGGGTACTTGGGCATTTTATATTACATTAGTCATAAATGTTTAGAGTTCTGGGTAAAATAGAGGGAAAAAACTATTTTATTCTTTTAAAAGCTAAATTGATTATTTGAAAAAGATTTAAATACATGTATATTCCACACTGTGGTAGTGGTGATAAAAACAAAACCAAAGGTAAACTTGAGGTTGGATAAAGAAACCAAGGCATGCTTGGTAAATGTTAGCTTTTATAAAGTTTACAAAGTCATCAGTAAATTTAAATACCCTTTTCTTATAGAATTCATCAAACTAATACACATATATATGCAAAAGTCCAACAAAAAATTATTTCGACATTGCAATGCTATTCTGTGTCTCATTTATTGTAATATTTTCTAAACATAGGCTGGAAAATTAAAGCGAAGCCCGAATGGCTACTATGATCAGCCTGTTTTGTTTTTTGGGGTTTTTTTTACGCAATCTATGCTTAAGAATAGTAACTGGCTAGTAGTTTACTATTTCGGTAAAGTGCCAGATTTCCAGTGCCTGCATTATTGTTACAATTCTACTACAAACTGCTAAGTCCATGTTACAACTTTAAATAGAATGCACCAAAACTGATGATTTTGTACGGATGATCACTTAGCAATGGCAGAATATTGAAATGATTACTATACTGTATGTTTCAGTATGTTATACAACACTGTGATATTGCTTATTGAGTGACAGAATCACTTTATAGAAAATGCAATAATCATTTTAAAAATACAAGTTTGCTCTGCTAAGGCAGAGTTGCTTTCATGTTTGTCATTTGTAGACTCACCCATTTAAGTTGACTGTTCTTCACACTGTTTGGGTTCTGCTGTATTGCTGTACTGCTCCTCTTCTCTTCCTTCTTTCTATGTAGAATGCATAGTGTGTCATGCCAGAAGTACAAAGTACGTATTTTCTCAAGATCTGTTCTAATAGATTGGTTTAACTCCTCAACAGCTGCTAATGCACGGTTCCTAAATGTAATGGTTGGCTACTATAGTATCTATTGTTTTATCTTTTTAATGTTAAAAGTGTAATTACTATAGTGACTGCTATTAGCCCTTGCATATTTTAAATTTGGAGTAAATATAACTGAACTGAACTTTAAAGAGAACCAATAGGCATCTGTATTAATATTAATCACACAGTTGAATAACTAATATATAGCAGCATTACCTCTCAGGGATTACTTGAGTTTAAATATTTACTTGTATTCTCTTCCTGTTAGAGCAGAAGAGGCAGGCTGAGTGTTAGGCTGCCCTGTCTCCTACCTCAGTTCAGCGACAATTCAAAAACTGTCATGTAACAAGGGTGTTTTGAGAATAGTGGCCTTTTGTATTGACTTTAAGATGTTGTTTTTTTTTGTCCCTTACAACAATGCAGTGCTGCAAATGGCACAAATGGCTATGCATTGAACTATAATAACAAATTAACAGTAGAGATATAAATTCCCACAGACATCCATTTATAGCTACTTTTAAATATACATGCAGTGATCATACGATTTCTGTCACTTGGATGCTATAGCAGCCACTCACAGGTGTTGTACAGTAGCTTTAAAATACTTCTATTATGCAGATAATAACTTCAGCTAGGAAGCTGGCTGAGGATACGTATCAGAGCAGTGGGGCTTTAGCATGGCATGGGAGGCAGCAAGCCAAAGCATCAGCCTCACACCCTCCCTTACGTTACAAAGTGGGAAGCGGACTTAAGCCCTGTACACACGAAAATCAGAAATCGCACGTAAAATACCGCCCTCAATGCGATTGTATGATAATCAGATCTTTAGTACAGAGCTTTCGAGAGCCGATCATAACAATTCACCCGATATTTTCCGTCCGGATATGATCGGACATGCAGGAAAAATTCTCTCGTACGATGCCCGATTGTGCGAATTCCGTTTAACCAGTACAGTTGTCGTTCGAATATGCAATACAAATACATTACAACACATCACATCGCTTCCGCTTTTTTATTGTGTCATACGAGAATTTTCATGGCTGCCGATTCGATCTGAGATTAGCATGCAAAAAAAAAACCGACAATCATTCGCCTGATAATCTCATCGCGTGTACCGGGCAATAGACAAATCTTTGGATGCTTTCTCCTATAACCAAATCAAAAGGCACACATTATTTAACCCCTTGATCACCCTAGACGTTAACTCCTTCCCAGCCATTGCCATTAGTGCAGTGACAGTGTACAATATTATTGTATTTTTTGTATTAACCACTTGCCGACCGCCAATCGGCAATTGACGGCGGCAAAGTGGCTCTGTAACGCGGATCGCCGTCATATGACGGTGGCCGCGTGATCGCGCCTAGTGATCTCACTGTGTTCGGGGAGGGCCAGGGAGCGGGTGCGGCGGCTTCGATTGCCGCCGGCTACCCGCGATGGCCCCCCCGGAGTGAAGGAACAGAGGTCCGTGTATGTAAGTAAACACGGACCTCCGTTCTGTGAAGGGGAAGGGCTGTGATCACAGCCTTCCTGTATACGAAGGCTGTGACCACTTCCCTTCCCCAGATAG
>BLSH010230345.1:994106-1008376 GCA_018402905.1 Glandirana rugosa
AAGTGTCTTGCCTCCAGGCACAAATGAATGTATGTGCCTGGAGACAAGGAAGTGAGGCCCCCCCGGTAGCGCCCATCGGCCGCCGTTAGCTTCGGCGGCGTGGGCGAGGGACCGGGAGGGGCTTGTGTCACTCTAGTGATCCGCGCTAGTGCGCCGGTGGCAGTATACTGCCGCTAGGCGCAATGTCTCGGTGAAACGGCGGCAGTTAACGGCTAACCGCCAGCCGTTCACCAATTATGTTTTTTATGTTATTATAACATGTGACAGTGACGTGATCGGGCAATAGACAAATCTTTGGATGCTTTCTCCTATAACCAAATCAAAAGGCACACATTATTTAACCCCTTGATCACCCTAGACGTTAACTCCTTCCCAGCCATTGCCATTAGTGCAGTGACAGTGTACAATATTATTGTATTTTTTGTATTAACCACTTGCCGACCGCCAATCGGCAATTGACGGCGGCAAAGTGGCTCTGTAACGCGGATCGCCGTCATATGACGGTGGCCGCGTGATCGCGCCTAGTGATCTCACTGTGTTCGGGGAGGGCCAGGGAGCGGGTGCGGCGGCTTCGATTGCCGCCGGCTACCCGCGATGGCCCCCCCGGAGTGAAGGAACAGAGGTCCGTGTATGTAAGTAAACACGGACCTCCGTTCTGTGAAGGGGAAGGGCTGTGATCACAGCCTTCCTGTATACGAAGGCTGTGACCACTTCCCTTCCCCAGATAGTGCAGTCCCCCTACAGTTAGAACACGCCAAGGGAACATACTTAACCCTTAGAGTGCCCCCTGCAGGTTAACCCCTTCACTGCCAATGGCATTTACACAGTAATCAGTGCATTTTTATAGCACTGATCGCTGTATAAATGCCAATGGTCCCAAAAAAGTGTCAAAATGGTCCGACATGTCCGCTGAAATATTGCAGTACCGCTAAAAATCGCAGATCGCCGCCATTAATAGTAAAAAATAAAAAAAAAATAAAAACCCCAAAAATGAATTCTCATCATCCGTAAACGCGACCACTTTTGCGCAAACCAATCAATAAACGCCGATTGTGATTTTTTTATCGCAAATATGAGGAAGAATATAAATCGGCCAAAAATTGTGAAAAAAAAAGTTTTTTTATATTTTTTTTTGGATTTGTATTTTAGCAAAAAGTAAGAAATTCGTTTTTTTTTTTGCAAAATTGTCGCTCTTCTTTTGTTTATAGCGGCGATCAGAAATAAAAAAGAGGGGATCAAATAGCACCAAAAGAAAGCTCTATTTGTGGGAAAAAAAGGACGCAAATTTCGTTTGGGTACAACGTCGCACGACCGCGCAATTTTCAGTTAAAACGACGCAGTGCCGAATCGCAAAAAAGGGCTCCGGTCCTAAAGCTGGAAATCCTTCCGGTCCTTAAGTGGTTAAAGTATTATTTGTATTAAAGCGGAGTTCCACCCAAAAGTGGGACTTCCGCTTTAAGGGAAGGTGACCCCCCCGACATGCCACATTTGACATGTCATTTTTTTGGGGGGGTAGCGGGGACCCTGTTTTGACAGGGCCCCAACTGCACTTCTTGTCCTGGCTCCGCGGAGCCGGAAGGAAGTTCACCCCACTCCCCTCCCATTCGACGATCTTCTGGGACACGTCACAGGTCCCAGAAGATACGCCAGCCATTCACAAAGCGCAGCGTGATTCGTGTGATGCCGACACTTGTGATGCCGGCGCCGCGGAGGGGAGGGGTTGAAGAGGGAGGCTTCGGGCAGCCGCATCGCTGGAGCGTGGGACAGGTGAGTGTCTGATTCTTAAAAGTCAGCAGCTACACTTGTTGTAGTTGCTGACTTTTATTAGAGTGGAACTCCGCTTTAATGTCACTTGTGATGTCAGTTCGTCATTTCCCACCAGTATTAGTGTCAGATTGCCCACCGTACTATGGCAGTCCCATTATAAGTCGTTGATCGCCGCCATTAGAAGTATCAAAAAGATTAAAAAATAAAAATTCTTGTATATACCATAGTTTGTAGGCGCCATAGCTTTCACGCAAACCATCAATATACAGTTATTGGGGTTATTTTATCAAAAGCATGTAGCAGAATACATTTTGGCTAACACTTACAAAAAAATTTGATTTTTTTTTTATTGGATATGTTTTAAAGCAGAAAATAAAAAAAAAAGATATATTTTTTCAAAATGTTCTGTCTTTTTTCGTTTATATCACAAAAAATAAAAAAACAGTGGTGATCAAATACCACCAAAAGAAAGCTCTATTTGTGTGAAAAAAATGATAAAAATGTAATTTTGGTATAGCGTTGCATGACCGCGCAATTACCAGTTAAAGTAGTCAGTGCTGAATAGCAAAAAAATGGACTGGTCACGAAGAGGGTAAAATCTTCCTGAGATCAAGTGGTTAGGAAATTTAAAAAAAACTTGTGTCTTTCAATTTCCTGTCACAGTGAGGATGGTCAAGAAGATAGAAAGTAAAGAAAGTTATCTTCTGCATGGCCAAAGATGGCAACAAAAAACATAGTTTAGTAAAAGTGGAAAGCAACAGAGCGTCTTATTTTTTTATTTTTTTTATTGTTTGTATTACTGTTGGTGAGATTCACCTTAATTTTCATCCTGGAGACAATAGTTAGCTGAACATAAAGTGAGACAGGATACCTTTAAAAGGGATAGAATGTTGATCTCAAGAGGTCATCTAGTTGTTATAATTATTGTTTCCCCTGATGGAGCAAGCTACACCATGCTTCATAAGGTTTGTTGTCCTCTTCTGGATCATCTGCAGGATTAAGGATTCAGGATGCAAGAGGTTTTTTATTGTTTAGTTGAGCTAGATGTGCATACTGTATGTGTCAGATGAATATCACTATGCCAAATTTTAGGATCACGCAGTTTAAGCAACTCAAAAAGGTGCTTATTTTTCCTGGGAGAGGGATGAGGTGTGTAGATTTCTGCAGTGCAAGACAACTCAATAGATAGAGTGGATCCAGGGGTGTCCTTAGGGACCTTTGATAAAGGACAAGTAACTGATTTGTTTTGCTAAGGTCAATAGGTTGTGTTTACAGTGTGGAAAGTAGGAATAAACTGCGTTTAGACCACACACATACACAGCTGCTGGCACTTCACTAGACAAAACTAGTGCATAAACCAATATATACAATATAGTGCAGCACTAAAATAAACCCTACACCTCAGACGATTGTCAATGGGATGAAATGCGTCAGTTGGAGTTCATGTCCATTATGTTATTGCGATTCTCATTTTATGGTAGATATGCCACTGACTTCGAGATTGATTTCTATATAAAGCACTGTTTTCAAGTGAACACTTGTAAGTGTATAGCAACACCCACCGTCAATATACGTTGGTCATTTGACGTTAAATACCATTGTTATGGCAGCAGATAGCTGCCATAACCCCGGTATTTTTTTCAATGGCGGGCGGTCCGCTTTAGTATACAAGTGGATTCGTTGCAAGATCACTTTTATTGGCAGCGGAGACAATCCGATCATTTCCCTGTTGGGCAGGAAGTTGAGTGATAGCATGATAGCCCCCACTTGACTCTATGCCCTTAGAGGACCAGAGCGACATCAAACGTCACTTCCGCCTTCTGGCCTTAAAGGGACAATTTAACTACTTCAGCCCTGGAAGGATTTCCCACTTTAGGACCAGAGCACTTTTTGCAATTCGGCACTGCGTCGCTTTAACTGACAATTGCGCGGTCGTGCGACGTTGTACCCAAACAAAATTTGCGTCCTTTTTTTCCCACAAATAGAGCGTTCTTTTTGTGGTATTTTATCACCTCTATGTCATTTCTGATTACCACTATAAACAAAAGAAGAGCGACAATTTTGCAAAAAAAACAATATTTCTTACTTTTTGCTAAAATCCATTTCCAAAAAAAAAAATATAAATAAACATTTTTTTTCAGCGGTTTTGGCTGATTGATATTCTTCCTCATATTTTTGGTAAAAAAATTGCAATCAGCGTTAATTGATTGGTTTGCGCATGATAAGAATTAATTTATGGGGTTTTTAATTTTTTTTTATATTTTACTAGTATACTAGTATATTTTACTAGTAATGGCGGCGATCTGTGATTTTTAGCGGTACTGCGATATTGTAGCAGACATGTTGGAACATTTTGACACTTTTTTAGGACCATTGGCATTTATACAGCGATCAGTGCTATGAAAATGCATTGATTACTGTGTAAATGCCATTGGCAGTGAAGGGGTTAACCTGGAGGGGACGCTCTAAGGGTTACCTGTGTTCCCTCGGTGTGTTCTAACTGTATGGGGGCTGGGCTGGCAGGGGGAGGGGAGTGATCACAGCTCCCATATACAGGAAGCCTGTGATCAAATCCCTTCCCCCTCTATCAGAACGGAGATCCGTGTTTACTACACGGACCTCCATTTTTTCACTGTGGGGGGAGCCATCGTGGGTAGCCGGCGGAGATCGAGTCCTCCCTGGCCCCCCTCCCGGAACACAGTGAGCGTGCGAGTGCGCCTCCGGCGGCGTACGTGCGCTCACAATACTTGTTATCGCGGCCGCCGTCAGGTGACAGTGGTTTGCGATAACGAACCACTTTGCCGCTGTCATGCTGCGGCGGGCGGTCGGCAAGTGGTTGATAAAACACCAGATAAAAAGATTAAGCCTGCATTCACATAGGGGCGACCCGACTTCGGCACAACTTCGCTAGGCGATTTCAGCGCGACTTCAAGGACCTCATGCGACTTTACAACACGACTTTTGCCAGGAGATTTTGCCTTGACCAATCAGAGAAGGGAGGGAGGGGGCTGCCTAAAAATAAATTCTATTCTTTTAACTGTAAAGTCGCTTCCATGTAGATGGGGATCCGACTTGGAGGCGACTTCTATTGAATCCTATGGGCACAAGTCGGATAGAAGTCGCCTAGAAGTAGTACAGGAACCTTTTCAGAAGTCACCTTGAAGTCGGAGCGACTTCAGTCGTGTATATTAAGAAGGCTTCCATTCATTTCAATGGGATTTCAAATGTCAAGCGACTTGGGGTGACTTGAGGCAACTGAAGTCGGATCGCAAGTCGCCCCTGTGTGAACGGGCACTTAAGCGTTTGTTACCCGAACACTTTATATTCCTGATATGTGTCTGCTGTACAATGTACTTGTATGAGAAAGTATGCTGTTCTCTCTGTATTGCTTACTTTATGTGAAATGCCTGGTGTTCCTGCCAGTCCCTCTACTTTCCTATTAAAAACTGACCACACTAAGCACTAGAACACAGTATGGTCAGTTTTCTAGTCATGCTGGGAATGCAGTGTGCTCTCCTCCAATGATTAGACTTATTCTGACACCCCCCCCCCCTTGCACAGTCTATCACTGGGAAGATCAGTGTACTGCTGCTTCTCCACCCCCAGCTCTTATGCAGATGAGAACAGAGGGAATGTGATCACTTATAAAAAAAAAAAAAGGAAAACAAGTATTTAATGTTTTGTTTTTTTTTTTTTTATATCTATACACAAATATTTTGCCTTTCACTTCTATTTTAAGTACTTCCGAACAGCCCACAGCACATATACTGTGGAAAGGCCACCCGGCTGCACGAAAGAACGTACCTACACATTGTGCGCGACTTCCGGGTCGGGGGGTGTGCGACCCGTTCCAGCTGTGATTGGGCACAGCGGGATCCAATCAGTGGGTCCAGCAGCCACGATGGCCACCAGCCAACTACGATCATTCAGAGGAGAGACAGAGCAGCGGTCTGCCTATATAAACAAGGCAGACCGTCGTCCTGTCAGCGAAGGAAAGAGAGATCTTGTGTTCCTACTAATCAGGAACACATATATCTCTCTTACTTGAGTTAGTCCATTCTCCACACAGTTAGAAAGCACTCCTTAGGAGCACATTTAACCCTTTGATTGCCCCTTTTAACCCCTTCCCTGCCATTATTTTTGGCACTGATCACTGAATTGCTGTCACTGGTCCCCAAAAAGTGCCGCAATGTTGCAGCCCGCTAAAAATCGCTGCCATTACTAGTAAAAATAAAAATGCTATAAAAATATCACATAGTTTGTAGACATGATAACTTTTGTGCAAACCAATCAATATACTCTTATTTGGATTTTGTTACAAAAAATATGTAGCAGAATACATTTTGGCATAAATTGATGAAGAAATATGATTTTTTATATAATTTTATTGGGAATTCTTTATAGCAGAAAGTAAAAAATATTGTTTTTTTGTTCAAAATAGTCGCTCTTTTTTTGTTTATAGCACAAAAAAAGAAAAACCGCAGAGGTGATCAAATACCACCAAAAGAAAGCTCTATTTGTGGGAAAAAAGAGACCTCAATTTTGTTTGGGTACAACGTCGCACGACTGCGCAATTGTCAGTTAAAATAACGCAGTGGCGTATTGCATAAAATGGCCTGGTCATTAAGGAGGTAAAACCTTCCGGGGCAGATGTGGTTAAACTGAATGGGTTGTTTTACAAAGTGATCATTTACAACCACTTTAACCACTTGCCGACCGCAGTCTGACGGCGACAGAGTGGCTCGTTATCGCAAACTGCCGTCATATGACGGCGGCTGCGATAACTAATGCTGTGAGCGCGCACTCGCGCACTCACTGTGTCTGGGGGGGGGGGGGGCAGGGAGCGGGTTTGGTGGACTCGATCGCCGCCAGCTACCTGCGATGGCCCCCCCGCAGTGAGAGAACGGAGGTCCGTGTGGGTAAACACGGATCTCCGTTCTCATAGAGGGAGAAGGGCGGTGATCACAGCCTTCCTGTATATGGAAGCCGTGATCATCCCCTTTCCCCAGCTAGGGCAGCCCACACACAGTTAGAACACGCCCAGGGAACATAGTTAACCCTTAGAGCGCCCCCTGCAGGTTAACCCCTTCACTGCCAATGTCATTTACACAGTAATCAGTGCATTTTTATAGCACTGATAGCTGTATAAATGCCAATATTCCCAAAAAAGTGTCAAAATGGTCTGACATGTCCACTGCAATATCGCAGTACTGCTAAAAAAAATCACAGATCGCCGCCATTACTAGTAAAATAAAAACCCCAGAAATCAATTCTCATCGTACGTAAATGCGGCAACTTTTACGCAAACCAATCAAACGCCGATTGTGATTTTTTTTACCAAAAATATGAGGAAGAATATAAATCGGCCAAAACCGATGGAAAAACATGTTTTTTTATATATTTTTTTTTTGGATTTGTATTTTAGCAAAATGTAAGAAATTTGGGTTTTTTTTGCAAAATTGTCGCTCTTCTTTTGTTAATAGCGGTGATCAGAAATGACGCAGAGGTGATCAAATACCACCAAAAGAAAGCTCTATCTGTGGGAAAAAAAGGACGTACATTTCGTTTGGGTACAACGTCGCACGACCGCGCAATTGTCAGTTAAAGCGACGCAGTGCCAAATCGCAAAAAGTGCTCTGGTCCTAAAGGGGGAAATCCTTCCGGGGCTGAAGTGGTTAAATATCACAAAGGAATGCTGAGCAAACCATCTGTAACTAAAACAAAATTTACCAAAAGGTAAGAAACACATAAACTGTTCCATTTCAGAGAACCGCATGCACGTTACAAGAAGCACTACAGATCTTTAATATCTAAGGTTGTTTGAACAAATAAAAGTCTTAAAACAGATGACAGAATTCTGCAAAAGCCATCAGCAAGCAGTCCTGCCATCTGCCTGCTGGACACCAGATAAGAATGCAGAAAAAAGCAATACAGCAAATTTTCTATTACCAAGCAAATATTGAGAGTCATAATATATACAGCTAACATTGTCTGACCTTTTAAAGTGCAGTTAATTTTTATAACAACATATATTATCTTGAGCTGTGGCTCCAGACTCTGGTCTTTTCCAGCTGTTCTTTGCCTGAAGGTTGAGGCTAGACTGCTAAGTCCCAGGACGTCAGTAACATGAAACATTAAAAGGCTCCATAGGGGACAGCTGGGTGATGTAATGCACCCCTCACAATGTAGGAATCCAGGAGAAAGGCAATGTTAGACTGAATTCATTTGCACCCTGCACACATCAACATAAGGCAGAACCTTCACAAACATCAGAATTGCTCTGAGGCTTTCCCATTATTATTCAAAAGGGGGGGGGGGTGATTTGCAGAGGTGACTCAATTTTTTTTTAACCTACAATAAAAACAGGTAAGAAAAAAAAATACTAGAATGAGTCTTACCTAAGAACACAATAAACAAAATCAAAGCACTAAAACTGTGTTCATAAACTGTAAACTAGGGATGGGTGCATCTGCCCGGGTTCAATCCACCAAGGGTTTGACGAAATTGGTTAGAAATTCAGCGAACCTGGACTTAGCAAATCCCATTTAAGTCTATCCTGTTATTAGATTATAAGCTCTTATGAGCAGGGCCCTTTTAACCCTTGTATTTGTAGCGCCTGCCCTGATTCTCCAGGAGCCTGATGGTGGCTCTCAAAGGTGGGGAGGGTTACACATTCCTCAGGGTGTAGGGTGTTGGGCACGATGGGTGATGAGCAAGAAAAGAAGTTGAGTGCCAGTCCCTTTTATGCTTTAAACAAGAGAAAGTTTACTTCTCAAAACAGGAGAAATGTGGTAGAGTAGGAACAGGGCACAGGACAGCCTTAGTAACGATCAACAAATAGTCAGACTCCTTCAACAAAAATTGGTGAGATAAGGTAGACAGCATTACAGGGAAAAGAGCCTTTAAGCTGAAGCAGCACATCTGTACTTTGTAGGACAGGCTGTCTCCTCTAGTAACTGAACTTTACTCACAGCTTCCTGCACATCGATTCACTTGGATGAGTTCTCTCCTGAAGTCCTCCCAGCCACTTCATAGCCTCCAGCTCATTTAGAGTCCCCTCTGGTGCTTCCTCAGAACTCCATGCCTCTGAGAATAATTTCCAGATCTTTGGCAGGCTTTCCTCAATAGAACTTGAACTCCCGCATAGTCCTAGCAACCGGCGACCACCTGGATAGGCCTCAGGCTTTAGGCCTAGCAGCCAGGAGCTACTCGCTACACATCCACCTAGGCCGTAGCCCAGGGTGGGAAGACTCAGATCACCTGACTTCTTTCAGTTAAATACCCTTTCCCAGCATGCAAAGCTGTCAGTCTGATTAGCTGAGAAAAGTATGTTTATTCAGAAGCTGAACTTACTGTAGCTCATCACTCTGTCAGATGCAACAGCACCACCTACTGACAGAAAGGAGAAGCCATACAAAATCAGAAGAAGTCATTTAATCTCTAAACACTGCAAACTAGCAAGGTTGGCTACCGCCTACCACC
Organism: Glandirana rugosa; assembly: GCA_018402905.1. NCBI lineage: Eukaryota > Metazoa > Chordata > Amphibia > Anura > Ranidae > Glandirana > Glandirana rugosa. The sequence continues at coordinate 1,003,356 of BLSH010230345.1, forward strand.
AGGGCCGGTGCAAGGATTTTTGCCTGCTCAGGCGAAGGGGCATTTTGCCGCCCCCCTCCCCACATTGTCTCACATTACTTCCCTCCCTAATGAAGAAGGAGGTTATGCATTCCCTGCTGCCCCTGATCAGCGGATCGATCTCCTGCTGAGCAAAATGAAGTCTGCCAGGCTGAAAGCCTGTGTGAAAGGACCCTAAATGTTTAAAACTTTTTTTTTTACATGACTTTATTGCTATTACATAGGGAACCAGTAGCCCCCTATATGATAGCATTGTGGTGAAAGGTACTCTTTATGTGTGAAATGCCTGACCTGCGTTCAGCTAGGTGGAAGTCTGTCTGAGCAAGGCTGGTGCAGGCAGAAGAAAATCTTGAAGGACCCCTGGTTTTAGTGCCCCCTACAGGCTGGTGCCCTCAGGCAGCCGCCTGACCTGCCTTAAGCTTGCACCAGCCCTGCCTACCACCCGGCATAACTAAATTCACCTGCAACCCTATTCTAGGGCAAGGGCGCTACATATTTTATTGTATTGTAACTGTATTGTCTCCCTTTATACTGTAAAGTGCTGCACAAACCATTGGCACTATATAAATCCTGTATAATAATAATTACATTCTAATTTTAGGCTTCATAGGCAAAATACGGTCAGAGAAAAAGATTGGGGAGCTGGGCACTGTCATGGGGATATGTGGGGCGTGGTCTTCACATGGCTTCAGGGGGGACATTGAAAATACACAAATCCTTTAAATATCATGCTTGGGGTGACTTAAAGTGTGTGGTGCTACAGAACTGCAGTGGCGGCCGGGGCTCAATATTCTGGGAGGGGCGGAAAACAAACCCGCCGGCCCTCACTCGCACTACTGCGATCGCCAACCTCCCCCCCACCCCTTGCCGCGGGACATGCATGGGAAGTGGCCTTACTTTAGGCTGCTCCTCCTTCCAGCTGGTCATGGGAAGTGCCGGGCTGTTGATTCTCCTCCCGGCCGAACAGGAAGTGGGTCCTGAGACCCAATTGGCCAGGAGGAGAAGCAGGAAGACATTAGCGAATATTAATTCACTAATGTCACACAACTGGTTGGGCTCAGGGCACAATATGGCATGATGGAGTAATTGTCAATCATAGCACTGACAACCAAAAAATGGTCATGTAATGAAGAGTTATTACAGGCTGGTACTCAAGTGATTAATGAGGGAGATTCATCCTGAATGTACTAGAGAAAAACAGTACAGGGAGGTGTTTTACGTCCTTGTTCACACCATGGTGCAGAGACATCAGTTTTTCTGCAATGGCTCAAAAAAACAATGATTCTCTATGTGTCCTGTTCACACCACACCGTGCACATTTTTCCTGCGCAGGAATCTGCAAAGTGTATTCTGTTTACTTCATGGGAAAAAAACTGATATGACATTAACATTGGTGTGAATAGGGCACATAACTCACACGCATGAAAACTGAGGTCAAAGTGCATAAAAACTGATGTCCACACGCATGAAAACGGAGGTTAACTTATGTGAACTGATGTCTCTACGAGTGAAATCTGCACATTTTTTCCCATCAGTTTTCATACAGGTATGGTGGGAATAAGCCCTAAGCGAATTAAGAGACTGTAGATGACAAAGCAGAGTAAAATTGGCCAGCAGCAGGACAATTTTAAATAGCAAGAAGGGGGTCAACATTTACTAGTTACAAAGAACACAGACTGGGCTTTACTACAAAACTTAAAATACTGCAGAGACTGCAATGTACAACCGGCCAATAAATTCTTAAGTGGCATGGGGGGGCGGGGCTCTGCAGTTACTTTGCTGTGGCAAAATACCCAGTAGATATGTGCAATTCTTTTAGTTACAAATTTGTTTTTCGATTAAATTCGACAAATTCGTTAATTTGAAAATATTCGAATTAAGCAAAACCCGATTAACAAATTTTTCCAAAAATTTGGAAATTTGAAAATTCAAAAATTCGAAAGAACGGAAACCAAAATGTGAAAATACTAAAAATTTGATAATTTAAAAGAACGAAAATACGAAAAAAACTAATAATAACTATTACTAACTAATAAATAATAGGTATTGGGATTTCCTTTCAAATTTGGCTGTTCGTGAACGTAACAAATACGAATGTATCCGAAGTTAAGAATTATCCGAAATAACGAATACCACATCTAAACAAATGGAATATAGTGGATTAATAATAATAAAAACGTTTTACTATTATTATTTATTATTATTAATTTGTTACGTTCCATTTGTTTATATGTGTGGCCAGCTTAAGTTTCTTTATATTGTTAGGTGTGAGCCGAGAATACAGGAATTATGAGCAGTGTATACAGGAGGATCCCTAAGAAATTATTTTCATTGGCTTTAAAACGGAAGTAAACCCTTCAGAAATGCAGGGAATTTTTTTAACATGGGTTCCTATGGAACATGTTCACATTAATGCATTTTTGTGCCGCTGTGTTTTTGGAAAGGGTCGGGGACTTTTTTTTTCAGTGTTTTGAATGTAATAGACTTCAATGGGCATGCAAGAAAAATGAAAGTGCTGCATTTTTTACGTGGTTTTTTTACCGTAATTTTGCCACAATTTGCATTTTGCATTTTTTTTTTGTGGAAATTTTGTTGCTAGGCAGATTTAAAAATGCAAAACGCAAACCGTGGCAAAATTACGGTAAAAACGCAGCACTTGCGTTTTTCTTGCATGCCCATAGAAGCCTATTACATGCAAAACACTGAGTTTTGCAGGAAAAAAAAGCCCCCGACCCTTTCCACAAACGCAGAGGGACAAAAATGCATTGATGTAAACATGTTCCATAGGAACCCATGTTAAACAAATTCCCTGCATTTCTGCAAAATGCATCAAAATACACATTAGTGTGAATGGAGCCTTCATTTCCTTCCTTGCCACTGCTGCTCTTTTCACATGTGAAATATATGTGTAACATGCGAATAGTGGGATGGTTGTGTTAAACACTCCAGTGTATAGATGTATGCATACTTTACAAATGCACTTATCTCCTTGTGTAGCACACATTTCAGTGTCAGACAGTTTGGCTCCAGAATGACAGCACATCAACTTCTTGACATGTTCATGGACTTACATCCCCAACTTCACCGGCCTATGCTTTATGATTTGGCATATAAAGTGTTTTACTCCCTTATGCACTCCTTTCCACAAATAGCACACCACTGTTCCAGGAAATTACACAGGAGATGTAACCCCATTAATCTGCCAAGCAGTTGTTCTGTTGTTTGGCCCTGTTACTGGGCTGCTGTCAAAGCATGCGGATATCATGGTCAGCACTTTAATAAGTGATAAAAGGTACACTACAGGCAGACGTGAAGATGCTGCATTTGGAATGACACCAAGGGATGCTGTACATCCTACATGCTGAATGCTATCCTTGTATTATCTGCGCTCAGCTGCCCAGTGATCTACTGCCCTTCTTTTATCCACATATTTTGGATGCAACTAGATAAGAGCTTGCAATAAAGTAGGCTAGTGTATTCACTTGTTCACCACGTATGAGCTCTCTGTAGACATACACACACACACATTAAAAAACGCGATAAATGTTTACATCACACAGAATCATGTGTTGCGGGTGGTGGTATATTTTTTTGGGGGTGGAAAACAATGCACCCACAGACACCCCCCTCCCCCCGTGGTTGGTCCCCAGCTCTCCACTTACCCCATCCAGGTCGAGGCAGCACTTCCTCCGGCCGAAGGCTTCCCCTGTGTCTCCTCCTCCTCGGCAGCTTCCACCGTGAGTCTCCTCCCTCCTCCTCTTAGGCGGCCAACAGGATCCCTTCTCCTCTTGGCCAATTGGGTGACGGGTCTCAGGATCCGCTTCCTGATTGGCCAGGTGGATAATCAGGAAGACAATAGTGAATATTAATTTGCTATTGTCATACAACTGGGTGGGCTTGGGGCACAGTGCTCTGCGCCCTGAGCCCACCCTTTTTTAAGCCACTTAGAGCCTTAGGCTCCAATCATGTGCTTCTAGAAAAAAAACCCCATTGGAATCCATGTATCCTGCACCCTGCATGTAGATTAGGGATCAGGCGCATGGATTAGGGGGGCGGCGCCCCGTATGAACAGGCTGCCACTGGTAGTAGGTGCCCCGCATCTCCTTCCGGCTGCCCATGGCATTCACACACACACAGGCTCTCAGTGAGAGACATAGCCTGTCTCCTGCGGGGGAATTCCCCTCTCCCTCTCCTCTTCTCACTGTGCAGTGAAGAGAGACACACAGAAATCTTCTCACTCTGCTCTCTCCCCTACTGGGGAGGGAACCAATGACACTCAAGGAGTACTGCAACAATGCATCTTGGGACATGCAGTTCCCATTACAAAATGGCCCCATAGCTCTCTATAGGGACAGAACTACACAGACCAACTGCCCTCAGGGTTAAAGATAGGAAAGGACACCCTCGTGTCTGCCTGGGCTAGTCAGACACCACAAGGTAAGGGAGAAGACCAGACCTAGGGGAGATGTGTTGCCTCCCAGGTCGGCATGTTGTCCTTTCAGGCACCCACAGCCAGTCGGGGTACACCCTGTCTGAGAGGGGATCATCAGCGCATCTCCAGAGGCACCTGAACCGACAGCGTGAAGTGTTCCAGAGGTGAGGTTACCAGTCGGGTTACCAGAAGAGCCTGCCTTGTTCCAGGACATCTTGCTTGGCCTTGACCGCAGGATTGGTGAGCGAGCACTTGCCCATTTGCAGGGCTCAAGGACACTGCTTACAGACAATGTTGTTCACTTTTCCCACACTTGCCAGAACCTGGGCCACATTTACTCCCTGTTGAGCAGTTACAGTGTCCACCTTGTTACCCAGATACTGCCAGTATACTGCAGTTGTACTCTTCCAAGCAGGACACCCAAGTGCACCAACGGAAAGTGGCTAGCTGAAAATTCAAGGCCTTCTTCTCTTTGGGACTGAAGAAACATAGGCCATACGGGCACACACACATACCCAGGGCTCAGTATATGTTATTAGACAAGTGCAATTTGTTTCTTTCTGCATTATTT
>BLSH010230345.1:1008386-1030512 GCA_018402905.1 Glandirana rugosa
TTCAGCTTGTCCGTCAACTTTCTAGAACTAGTAAGGTTATCTTAAGTTAGTGAAGATCTATTTACAACATTTACAGGACTACAAGACCTAGGTCCATACCCTAGGGTTGGTCACCGCCGAACAGGTATCTCCCGCGTACCCGGTACGCAGGTCGGGGGACTAGATGTGTAGTCCCGTGGCCTGATACCTAAGGTCACCTCCCCACGAAAAAAATTCATGGACTAATCTCGGACTCCGAGATTATCCGAAGTTTTTTACCACCCGAGTCCCGCGTCTCGCTTCCGCCAAAGTGCTAGGCATCCAATAGGATTACCTGACATTTTGGCCAATTGGGAAACAGGTCTCACGACCTGCCTCCTGATTGGCGGGGAGGAACTTTAGTGTGAAAATAGCGAAAATGAATTCGCTATGGTCACACAACAGGGTGGGATCAGGGTGCAGTGCTCTGCGCCCTGAGCCCACCATTTTTTGAAGCCTATTAGAGCCTCAGGCTCTAATCAGGTACTTAAAAAAAGCACCCCTCCACTGGAATCCATAGTCCGGTGCCCTGATGTGTAGATCAGGGGGCTGGACGCATGGCCCATGCGCCCTCTATGGACAAGCCGCCACTGGTTGGGATCCCATACCTGGATCCAGAACATCAGGACATTTACAACATTTATCTAGAAGTGATTGAATTCTATTGGAATGATCAAGATCTTTCAACTGCCTGTTCGACTTAATACTTATGGTAAGTGAGTCCATAACTTCTGGTAAGCGAGCTGGCTTTACACGTTTTTGGTGGAGCACCGATTGATGGTGGAATTTTGGATACATCATCCTTCATGTGGAAATCTGATTAAAACTTTTTGGGACTTATTTTTTTATTTTTTATTTTTAATACTAGAATTTGAATGAAAATTTTCCAATATAACAAAGAGAAGAAAAGTTTTTATTACAGCAAAACATATGCAGAGGACATCAAAACTTTACATAGTCATGGATTATCCATGTACTTTGGCTACATCAACGCTCCCCCAATATACAGTAGCAATGGCAACACTCACATACCTCAGTGTGACATGGCGTCTGAAGCACACAGATTGTTATGTCACAACGTATACCCTAAAGGCAACATCCCAACAATCAGATCAATGTCATGTAACTTGCTAATTGAAGCACTGATATCGTATGAATGTGAGAGGCCTGGTCCAAAAAAAAAAAAAAAGGGTGGGGGGAGAGGGGGTAGGTAAATAACCTGTGCTGGTTAGGTGGAGCCTATCAAAGCTTAGCAAAGTAGGGGAGGACATAGAGAAGATAAAAACACAGCTCAGGTTGTTTGGAGGTGAGCCTGTATATGGATCCAGGTGCCTGCCTCGGCTCGCCGCCGTGCACAATAGAAACAGACAATTTCGGCAGCACTCCACGGATGAATGTTGAGAAGCTTGCAGTTTTATTACAAAACAGGCACATGCAGGTACAGGTAGGTACAGGTACACGCGTTTCACTCGACAACAGCGAGCTTAGTCATTACCAAAATACCTACCTGTACCTGCATGTGCCTGTTTTGTAATAAAACTGCAAGCTTCTCAACATTCATCCGTAGAGTGCTGCCGAAATTGTCTGTTTCTAAAGTAGGGGAGGAGGTTGGTAGAAGCCAACCGCAGAAAAAGGAGTAAGGGAAAGGAGCAGAAGAGGTAAAAGATAAGTGGGTACCCCAGGGGTTTTTAGGCTAGATTCTGCAGAACTATTACAGTTCCAAAAAATGGGAAGTCATCTGAGAAAGCGGGAAATAATCCACTGGAATTTATCTAGTTTATCTTCTAGGATCGCCATCAGCCTCTCTAATGAACGTACAAAGCTAAGAAGTGGTGTTTTCCACGACAGCGCAAAAAGTTTGTTTCGTCGCATAAAGATGTGAGTAATTAATGCACGTTCCCACCGAGTCACGTCTGCAATAGGTTTATGTAAAATTGCTTTCCATGGATCTTTCCTTAAATTAATGTGAATAACCGTATCGACCAGTGTGTACACCCTAATCCACAACCTTTTGACCTTAGGACAGGTCCACCATATATGCTTCATGTCACCCAGATCTGGACATCCTCGAAAGCAATGGAAGGCACTTCTCAATCCTGGCAGGGGTAAAGTACCAACGGGACATAACTTTAAAGGAGTTTTCAAGGGCCAAAACTTTTCGAGAAGACTTAAATAGGACCTCCCACATTTTACGCCAGTTGACTGGTTGAGGAGCCAAGCCTAGATCAGCTGCTCATTTATCACAATACATAGGGATTTGCAGTCCGGTATTGTTCAATATGGAGGAATATAACAAAGAAATCAGGCCCTGGGTGGTGGCACTAGTACGGCATCTGGTCTTAAAACCTGTGGACCATAACGAATGTTCGTAGTGTTTTGTTAGAGATTCCAAGAAGTGGTGGTTTTGTACATATCGGAAACGTTCCAATTCAGGAATCTCATGGGAGTCCCGGAGGTATTGATAAGAGCAAATTCCTCTGGGTGTAAGGAGAGAGCAGACCGTTGTGAGACCTTTTTGCGTCCACCATTGAAAACGACGAGGGTTTTCCAAGCCCGCAGGGAACAAAGGGCAATTTAACAAGGGTAAGAGAGGGAAGTGGGGTGATATTGAGCATGTGGAGTGCTTTATGGAATCCCAAACCGAAAGTGTATGGGCCAAGATCGGGTTAAGCGACTTTGGGTGATGCACGGGAGAAAAATGGATGAGAGAGGAATTGGATCAGTATCCATCATATCGATAAGGGTCCATAGCAGCGCAGATTTGCCTGCATGGAGTTGAGCAATCTGGGCAGCCTTATAGTAATAAGCAATATTTGGGACTTCTAACCCACCCCTAACCTTTGGAGCGTACAGAAGGGATCTATTAAGCTTTAGTTACACGCTACCCCAGATGAATTTTAGGATACGACGTTGTAGAATACAGATGAAATGGGAGGGGACGGGAATGGGGAGAACCCTAAAAAAATACAATAATTTAAGGCAAGAAAGACATTTTAACAGCGTGAATATGACCCCACCACAAGATTTGAGGAATATCCCATTTATCTAGCAGATTTTTCAGAGAAGAAATGAGAGGGGGAAAATTGGTGGCATATAGAGACTGGAAGTAAGAGGTAAGGTGAAGCCCCAAGTACGGGAGGGAGGATGGCCAATCGGAATGGGAATTGTGCATGTATAGAGTCCCTTAGAGAGTCAGGCAAGGAAACATTTAAGGCTGAGGATTTAGTTGGATTAATGTGGAGGTTGTTCATAAGGTGGCAAAGTTGTTCATAAGGGATATAAGATTAGGTAAAGTCGTCAATGGGGAGGAAATATAAAAGAGCATGTTATCTGCAAACAACGCTAATTTATGTGTCACCCCAACCAGCTCCACGCCTTTGATAATCGGGTTAGCCCATATATGCAGCTAAAGGTTCCAGAGCAATGAAAAATAAGAGCGGGGACAAGGGGCAGTCCTGCCTCGTACCGCGTCTGATAGGGAAAGTGGGAGATTCGTAGCCCATGTATTTCACTGAGGCCAAAGGAACGCTGTATAAAGAATTAAACCAAGCCAAGAACCTGTCCCCCCCCCCCCCTCTATGGTGCAACACTGCTCGTAAATAAGTCCAAGATAGTGTGTCAAAGGCCTTGCAAAGGTCTAGAGAAAGTAACATTAGTTGCTGCGATCTCTGATAAGCCATTGTCTGCAGCCTGGTGTAGTGGGACAAAGCCCACTTGCTCTTTATGAATTAGGGAGTGGATGACCTTATTCAATCGAGATGCAAGAATTTAGAAAAACAATTTGAGATCCACGTTTAGTAAGGATATCGGGCGGAATTTAGCGCAAGTCTGTGTAACCTGATCCAGCTTTGGTATCATTACTATGTTGGCTTTCAGAAAGCTGGGAGTCAGGCTGTTTCCATCCCTAAGTTTGTTGAACATAGAAGAAAGGGGAAAAGCAAGGGGTAATAGGCAGGACTTTAAATGAGGACCGAGACTGGAAGTCAAGGGTTCCTCCATCCCTAATTATTGGCAATACAAAGGAGAGGGTTGGGACTTTAAATGAGACATGCATATGGAAAGCAGAAAAAACTACTGAAAATTCATAAAAAATGTTTATTCATCCAAAAAAGTTCATAGAGTAGAATAAAAACATACACAGCACATAAATGCATGATGGATTTCATATATATATATATATATATATACACGTACAAACAATATAAAGGGCACCCAAATACATCATAGCCAGCAGCATATAGAATTCAAAATTTAATTAATAAATTGCATAAAAAATGAAGTTGTAAACAACATGACCCACGAAAAAGGTGAATGCATTGTTGGGCATCATGTAGCTCGACGCGTTTCGTGGTTTCGTCCTACATCAGACTTCTTCCGGGGCATAGGCATCTACTTCCGTTAATGTGTTAAATAACAATATCAAGAGACCAAGCCTCATTCGCCTCCGCGCGTCTCTGCAAGAGCTTGCTACTCAAACCTCGCTGTGTCCCCAGCAATCCCAAAGGATAAACATCCGAGGGAGCATCAACACACGTCAATACGAGTAACCGGATATTTATCGAACTTGGTCTCAATACAAAACATAAAAAATCATAAAAAGTACAGAATTTTATTACATAAAAAACGATTTATTATAAAATAAGCGGGTAATATTAAAATGGAGTTAAGAGCTGTCCAAAAAACAGTTTACATCTAAATCTATATTTAATATTCATTGCACATAATAGAAACTTTAATAACATATGAATTGGTATAGCACAAAGCACTTTTATTCACAATGAGTGTTACGGTATAAAAGGAGCATGCGCTATCTATGATATATATCAACAAGGTTGTTCATTGATAGTGAAACAATTAATTTAGCAATGGTTCATGATTAATACAAGCACAAAAGTTCAGAAGAGCACAATTTAGTCACATTGGATAAGGTAAGATAATGAGCATGCACTATATTATATGATTTTGATTTTGTTTATAAGTTCTACTAGTGAGAGCCTATTTTATACAGCAGCAGCTCACCACTGGGTAGAAATAAGGGCACAATCACTCCAAGGAGCGAGTACTATTCCAATAAGCGCACACTTTAACTGTTTGGCGGTGGGTCTGTCACGAATATTCTCGCTGAACGTCACAGTGTTGTAAAAATATGGAGTTTGAACTTTTATATTGAGTACACAGTACTTCTTTATGGACTTTATAATCAATGAACTTTATTTACAGAAACTTGATTGCACTTTATATCTGCTATATTAGCACATTTTTTTTTTGCTGATTGCACAAATTGAGGTTATTATTGTTCATGTTTACAATTTTGCAAAAATTATATCATATGCTATTTGCTGATTGCATAGGTTAATGATAACCCTTGTTCATGAAATTCTTCACATCTTGAAAGCACAACACTATTATTTTTACTTAATAGAAATTACACTCCAGGAACATATGAATGAGATATTTAATTTATAACAATACTATCATAATACAAAATGTGCCATTTATTAGGATTGTTTTATTATGGAAGGTTACATATTGTTATGTAGAACAATACAGCAAAGCATCAGCGAATAACTTTACCCAGTGCAAGAACACTGATGTTAACACCCGTACCTTGCTGTTCACGGTTACATTTTCATCAAGAACATTATCGCATAGGGTTTGTATGCAGTTGCTCTGTTTCTTTAGGTTTCCTCTGGTCTGCTCACACATTCCAAAAATATACTAGTTTACAGCTAAAATTACCTTACTCTGTGTACAGTATCATGTGTCTGAGCGTGATGAATGCATAACAATAAAACCCATCTCAGTGAGTGGAAAGTCAGAGACTCAGGATGGGTTTGTATAAAAAATGACACCATTAGCTAAGTTGGAAAATAAAACTTGCAATTAAGTCTTTTAGCCTTAGATATTTCCACAATGTTCTAATTAATACATCTCATAATAGTCACAGCAACAAAGAGGGACCTTCTGCTCCCTACTTTACATCACCTGCTACAGATTAGTTCTTGTTCAAGTGTCCTTGATGAAGATACTCATTGTGCCACAGGAATTTCCAATGCTTCATCAAACATCTTTAGTATAAGGCTGGGTTCACACTATCCAACATTTAAATGGTCTGACTTTGATCCTACTTTGCTATGCGATTTACGGTTCTACATAGGGTTAAAGTTGGTCCGTGAACAGGGATCCGACTTTGATTCCGACAATACCAGGCACCTTATGCTCTGGGGATCTTGAAGGGGAGCTCCACGCCAAATTTAAAAAAAAAAACGGCATGGGGTCCCCCTCCAAGAGCATACCAGGCCCTTCAGTCTGGTATGGGTTTTAAGGGCAACCCCCAATGCCGAAAAAATCGGCGTAGGGTCCCCCCCAAAATCCATTTCAGACCCTAATCCGAGCATGCAGCCTGCCAGGCCAGGAAAGGGGGTGGTGCCCCCCTCCTGGACCATACCAGGCCGCATGCCCTCAACATGGGGAGTATGGGTGCTTTGGGGCAGGGGGGGGCTCAGCCCCCCCCACATCCAAAGCACCATGTCCCCATGTTGATGAGGACAAGGGCCTCTTCCTGACAACCCTTGCCGGTGGTTTCGGGGTCTGCGGGCGGGGGGCTTATCGGAATCTCCAGATCCCGGCCAGTATGGTGTACATTGTACCCCTACCCATTCACCTGAAAAAAAAGTGTAAAAAAACACACTACACAGGCTTTTAAAATATTTTTTTAAATCAGCTCCGGCGTCTTCTCCGGCTCTTCTCCCTCTCCGGCGTCTTCTTTTGCTGGTCTTCTCCGCTGTCCTCTTCCCTCTGTTCTCCCTCTCTTCTTCTTCCCACGTTGGCACGGCGCGATCTCTCGCACAAATGCCGGCTCAGCTGTGTGCTGTGACTTATATTGGCATGGGGCGGGGACACCTGCTGATGTCACCTGGAGGCCCTGCCCCCTTATGAGGTCACAGCCCCGCCCTGGGAAAAATGTATTTTCATTTTGGATAGAGCAAGGGAGGGTAGTAACCCATGTCAGATTTATTTTCGCAGTCTGTGTCCCATTGCAGAGATTTCCCTTCACTTCCTGTCCCATAGCAAAACAGGAAGTGAGAGGAAATCCCTGCAAATTAAGGGAATTTCTTGGGGACCCCCAGGTCACCAGAACGAGTGTCCCCATTAGAACATTTCCCCTCTATTACTTTTCTTGTGACAACCCAAAATTTTGGGATTTTCTTTTACTTTCACTTTCAATGCTAATGGTAAACAGGAGAAATAGAGAGGGTGAATCTCTTTAACGGGGGCACAGACAGCACTAAACATTGACAGGTGTTCTAATCTATCTCCACTCCATCCAAAACTAAAAAAAAGGTTTTGCCTTTAGCTATACTTTAAGGGCACCAGTCACTTTGAATACATTTTAGATGTTTTAATAGTGCACATGCTTGAAGAGTTGAAAAGGAGGGTGGAGGGAGGATACCCGAGGGTTCCATTAACAATACACAGTCTCTGATCCCATATATCATCTTCTCACTAATATCAATCCTTCTGTCACAGAACTCTGCTGGATGGAATACATCTCATAAGTGTGGCTCCTTGTCAACTGAGGTGACTGTGTATTCTCAGTATTAGGGTACAAGGCAGGACAGCAGTGGGAAGGTTCATGTGGTGATTCCCAGCTCGGTCGGTCACTCACCATCCCTGTGGTAGGACAACCGCAGCTTTGCTTCCCCAATGGCCAGTAGCACTTCATCTCAGCCAGCAGCTTAGGGACACCTCCCATGACAGGCGATCCCTCAACACTCCATACCTCTAGGCCCTGAGGCCTAGATAAGTGGATCACACAGACATGCTCTCAGGGAAAGTCCGTGGAGGGAAAGAGGAGGAGCAGGAAGTGACTCAGATACTTAATAGCTCTCCCAGCATGCTCAGCAAGCTCCCCAGGCCTGCTGATTGGCCAGGTATTAAATATCTATAATATGCAGCAATATCTCTATCACACCCTGCTGGAGAACACTCACACAGCATGTGACTGAGAATAATCACTGGACACTTATGCCGCGTACACACGGTTTGAGGGTCGTCTACAACAGGATGTACGAACAACCGTTGTATGCGAAATCGATCGTTAGAACGCGCAATTAGAACAGCTGACGTACGACGGTCGTACAACAGAAGTTTTATGAGCGGACTAGAAACCTTGGTAGCAACAAAAAGCGGTCTTACGACCGTTGTATCGTTTGTACAGAGAGGTAGGTCCAACAAGTTGTATTGTGCAAAACACGCATGCTCAGAAGTCAGGAACGGCCGGATGCTAATTACATGCACCTGAACAATCTTTTTATACGTTCATAACATGACACTACGTTTCAGCTTGGTCGTACGATCGTATAGTGCATGGCAGTATGCGAGATACAACAGCCAACATACGATTTGGTCCGTTCGGTCGTACGACCGTCGAACCGTGTGTACGAGGCATTAGAGTGCACAGCCAGCACACAGCTCAGCTGACTAACACTACACTAACAGATCACAATACACAGCAAAAAGAATTTAGGAAATCACTACATCCTTACACAATACTGAGCTGTGTGCCTACAAGGACAGGGGACAAAATGCAGCTGTAAAGCCCATACTCTGTGTTGTACGCTGTACAATACAACAAAGCAGACAGTGGGCTACAGGTAATGCCTTTCCAGTACAGAACTGTACAGTACCTTGCATGGAAGCATGGATGACACTTAATATTTTGGATTGTACTAATTGAAATTCCCAATGAATACATACAGGGCTGCTGTTAGAAATCACAGGGCCCCATACAGCCTACCTGACAGGGCCCCTTCCCCCTGCCAAAAGTGACAGGACATAGATTTATCAGTCCATTTCTCTGTAGCCTCAACTGCACATATGAATAAATAGGAAGCACTCCGAGGTATCCTGCTCATTCACAAACCGAATCATAGTAAACACAGTTTACTATGATTCAGCGAGGAATAGACACAGGAGTGACTGGTACCAATCACTCACTGTTTTCATTCAGGAATGGAAGGGAGCAGTACATGACTTTTACTTACCCCTTCTCCCGCTCTTCATCCTGGAACATCCCCCTGTGTGCCTGCAGCAGCTGCCGGCAGGAGAGGAAAGGAAGCTGGTAGTGCTGTGGGGGAAAGGGGCACACAGGAGGGCCCGGACATCAGATGGAAGGGATGCATGTGCTAGAACCCCCTGAAGTGCAACAGGAGGGAGTAAGAAAAGCAGAAACTGATATCGCTGCAAGGGGAGGCAGACGAGGATCAGTGTCTGCAATAAGTCAGTTCAGCCAAACCTCCTGCAGGTACCTGGGCCCCCCTTTTGAACTGATGGGGTCTGGGCCCAGTACAGGAAGGCTGGCTCTACTGCCTTATCAGCGGTCCTGAATACATATATAAAATGAGAATTGAGTTGGTCCAGTAAGCGTGGACCTGAACTCAAAACATGAAGGTTTTACATGTTATAGGGAAGATCTAGAAATACTAATCAGCACCCTGAAAAATTGACCTTTTGTCTCCTGTAAAATAGCAGTGTACTTCCTGTGCCTACAGTCTCACAGCTGTATACCAGTAGTAAATCTAAAAGGCACTGTAGTTGTGACTATTATTCTCAGGAGATTAGAGTGAGTGAGATTAGGTAATGTCACTACTAATTGCTGTTCTCTTTGCTGGAGAGGAAGTTGTAGCTGATGAACTACAGGCACGCATCTATATGTTTCTGCTTTATTCATTCTGTGGACCTATGCTTCCTCCACTGCTCCTTTTGTTTCTTAAGTATATCCTTACCACTCATCATATCATCAGTGATCAGGGGAGTAGCTCAGATATGAGGAAGCAAAGCCCTGCCCCTCAGGGTTGCCAACCTCCTGTAGCTTTTTTACTGGCAAAACATGAAAAATTTACTGGCTGAGGACATTTTTTACTGACAACCTGAAAAATAACTGAACTCTTATTAAAAACTAAGGCAATTCATATTTAAACATAACATGGAAACACTGACAATACCCATATCAAGTAATTTGCCTCGTTTACACTTAAAAAGTCAGCACAGCGTGACAAATTATCAGACCCTGATATTTATAGACATTTGTAAAAATCACAGATTTTTACAAACTGTCAGTAAATTTACTGGCGGTTGGCAACCCTGCTGCCCCTAACAAGACGGTCCCCTCCTCACAGAGACACAGTGCACAACAATGATTGCCTCAGTGAATGGGGAACGCTTATCCAGTCTCAGGCTGGGTTCACACTGGTGCGATGTGGGAAGCCTGTGAATCCAGTGTGGGTTCCCACATCGCACCTGCATCGCACAGTGGTTGAGAACTGCAAACCGCTGGGGATGTCAATGTAAAGTTAATGACACCCCCCAGATCGGTCCGCAGATCACAGTGCGAACTGTTAAATGCTACAGGAATCGGATCGCATAGGTGTGAACACCCATGCGATCTGATTCCAGTGTGGACCAAAAAAAGGGTCCTGCACCATTTTAGTGCAAATGCAATGCAATTTCAGCCATACATTTGTATGGCTAAAATCGCGTTGCACAGATATCGCATGTGATCTGCACAACGATGCGGTGCGAATCACATGCAATGTCTGTCATTGCACTGGTGTGAACCGGGACGTAAATAAAAGTCTCAAAGAGCTTCTAATAATTAGAAATTGTGTCAATTCAGACAGTACAGAGTAAGAGCACTGACACACAGCTCAGCTTTGTATTAAGCATCCTACCTGGGGCCCCAACCAATCGTGCACTTGTCTATCTTCCCAGCTTTTAGACCTGTTCAAGTGGTTCAATACTTTTTTTCCTTCCCCTGCCGCTTGTGTGCATGATGCTTATGATCATATTGATAGTTTGTGTTTCATCTTTTGATTTTTGTTTTACATTTATTTTGCTATGTAGAACATTTGTTGTTGCTTATTGTATATTTTTGTGATTAGCCATATCTGCACATTTGTTCAAGCAAGCGGATCCTGAAGAAACAAGTTGAATGTGAAGCACATCGATCTACCATGTTTTATATGACTTCTGTAACACAGTACATGCGGTGACATTACTTTTGTTGATTTTAATCAAATTTTAATGTGAAAGTAAAGTACATTTTTTATGTATACAGTTGTGTTATGGCACATGGAAAGTCCCTATTTCCCAATAGAGGAACTGAACTTTTGGAGGTTGAAATACCATAAAGCCTAATTTCTGTATTTTTCATGGTGCCATTAGTGACATTTGTAGGATGGTTTCACATAGGAGATAACGGTTAATCCTAAAACACATTGGCATTTCCTGTTTACATGTTTTCCAAATAAACAAGTATTTTAACAACTGATGCAATTATTACATTTTTAAGAGATTAGCAGACCCAAGCTTCCTCCACATAGAGCACCCACAGAGCACTACTTTAAACTTCCCAACCAATAGGGGAGGGCTGGCAGCCTTAGGCCTGGCGGGCAAGTCCAGTCAAGTGGCCCATTGAACCACCGAATCAGCTCACCATCCATGCCCACCTGATTTTAGAATGGATATTGATGTTATGAAGCAAGACAAATATGATACTATGTAGTAACATAATTTTATGCTAATAGCAATAAAGGAGGTTTGACAAAAATAATGCATCAATGCAGCTCACCAGTGCACACCAATGCAGCCTCATCAGTGCCTATCAGCTTAGCCTCACCAGTGCCCATCAATGCAGCCTCACCAGTGCCTATCAAATGCAACCTGATCAGGGCCCATCATGCAGCCTCGTCTGTGCCCATCAGCACAGCCAGCCCTGGGTGCCCCCCCCCCCCCCATTTGCCTGCAGTTAGTTGGTGGCTGCGCCCCTGGCCCCTGCTTCCTTCCTCCACAAGAAGAAAAAAGTATGAGCGGGCAGTGGCTGTCAGCCATTTGGAATGTAAGTGAGGGTGGCCTGGGGGGCAATTGCCACCCTGCCCCCTGGCCCAGCCCTCTCCTGCCAACCAACAAGGCCTGGTAAGTTACTAAGTCCAGCTGCAGAGGGACCACAGGCAATTCAGGTGACTGGTCCTTTGTCCTATGTTTGCCTTTTTTGGGCACAGCTTCCAAAGTTCAGTTCCTCTTTGAGCAGCTCAGCTCTTTAAATGTACGTAGTATGTCAACAGTGAAGGGTTAAACAAATAGTCATGGCTGTTTTCTTCAGCCAGCTCCTGGCTGTAATGAAAACGTGATCTGGGAGGCTGTATACGGCCTGATCACTTTTACTGTGCTGCTGACGCAAGTATGTTTAAACCGCAATTGCACCAATGTTGCATGTTGTTGAACGTGCAATTACCAGGTTTTACCTTTCATCACTTTTAAGGAATCAGAACAAGGAAAGATGACTTGTAACAATCTACTTCAACTTATTTTACTTCATTTTCTTCAACAAAATTTTGTCTTGGCAGATATTAGGCACAATTCACCAAGCTATAACTCGTGTTATTTGCCATTACAATTGTTTTAGTGATGTACCTGTTAGCTTTGTTTTATTGTATAGTAAACTTTTATATCTTTTCACAAGGTTAAAACATGAAACAAGCACAATTCAAGTGTACAGGAAATGGATATGTTCATAACATTTTAATGAATACAGTAGGAGCATTGTATTGGTAATCTGGTTCTGTGGCAGGCAATATTCATCTGGATATGTGGAAAATTGTTTCATTTCAGAGTATACTCCCGAGTACAAATCATGACTTTAGTTTAAAGCATAGTTGTTAGATTTGCAAAAAAAAATGTTATAATAAAGAAATAAAGAAAGAAAGATGTGTGATGATTATTTTCAATTTTAATTGGCTTCCATTACCTAAAATAATGGTCATTATGGTAAATAAGGATTCTTGTAGTTTGAATTGAACCTGTTGTACCTTTCCTGCATACCGGAATAAAATGACGTGTAATTAAAGGTCTACATTCAAAATTGACATTTCAGTTTCTGTACATCGAAAATCCAGAAGGGGTTTCATTTGAAATTGTAACAGCTGGAGCAGTTGGGTGGATGATAAAATTCTGGTTGTTATATTTTGCAAGAGAAGTCACCTCTGAAAAGGCAGCCTGTGAAGCAACCTGCAGCAATGCTAAACTAAAATATTTGTATTGGTTACGGTTGGCCTTTAATTAAAGTGTAGCTATGGACAAAATAAGAAATGACATAGATAATTCAGTTTGTCATCAGCATTAACACAGCAGTTTTTGTTTTTCTGAGCCCCCCCTGAAACAACTTTTTCACCAACTGTTGATCCTGCCAGTAGATCCGTTATTTTCCCCTTTCTGAAATAGGGTGACAATGCTGTTCATTCTTAAGTGGAATCGCACAGCAGCATTGTTACACTGTGGACAGGTCAGTTTTAAAGTGGTCATGCGTTTTGACAAATTATCGCTTTCTCCTCCAATTGATCTCTACCAATATGATTGATCTATAGTCAACAACCCATTCATTCAATCTGACAGTGGTTAAGCACCTTGTGTTTATAATACCCTGTCTTGGGATTACTCTTCTTGATGCCCCTGATGACATAAAACTGATGAAATGCTTAGGGTGTGGCCTGGTAGCGCTTTACAAGAGAGGGAGTTTTTTCCATGTGGATGGAGGTATTTGTATATTACCAATCAATGTTAGAGCCATCCACCCAAGTAGGTTTGAAATTGTATTAAAGCGATATTGGCAATTTTATTAATTTATTATGTGAGTGCATTTTCTTTCTTTTATCAATAAAAACACCTCAGTGAGTACTAGGTGAGCTTTTGTATCTTTTTGAGCATTGATCCATGCTTTATCACCTCAGCCGTGAGGAGTACTGGATTTACGGAGTGAAAATTCTGAGGAGGGGTTTATGGAATATTATGTATTTAAATAAAGTTGCCATAATAACTTTTAATAAGAGACTCAATACATACGTTGAGCATGTGCCCAAAAGGGGATTGCTGGGAGTGTCTGCTATCATGCAATCTGTTCTCACCAAACTGAACTGTTTATGTGGACCTGATTACGATTGGTGGGTTGTATTACAACTTAATTCACGTACATTTGTAAAGAGGACTGTTATGGCGATTTTGTATCATAATTATAAACATATTTATATGTAGCACTATTTTGATTCATATCTACTTGTATTGAGCTATTTTGATTTGGTTGTTGTTCTTCGGTATATGAATCAGCATAGCATATTTCTATACACAGCCCCCCTCCAGTAAGTCTGTTGTTGGTGCTGGTTAGAGTGTTGAGACAAACCATATAACACTGACATGGGTGCTTACAGTGGTCAGTTTTTCAGTAAGTCCATCTATATATACTAGTCCATCCAACAGGGTTTCTGTTGAGCTGGCCCATACTGGCCGATATTTAGCCTGTGTATACCAGTCTTTATGGTTTTATTGTTCATTTTTGGATGCTTTTTGCGAATTAACTTAAGTGGTATCACACTTTACAGGAACAACACCTGCTCCAAGCCTGTTAACCTGTCATACCTGTCTGCTAGTCCATATCAGATGCAGGCTTTGCATATGCATAGAAGCACAAAATTCACTGGATGGCCGCACTCTAATAATCACCTTTAATGTGAATTAAAATCCATGAAGACACAAAGGATGGCACAACAGATCCTAGGTCAGGACATGACTTTTAACGCGTTTCACGCTTAATCATAGCTAAAGGAATACAGCTGTCATGCCACATATATGGAGGTAAAACCACGCACCTGACCAGCTGAAGACAGTCAACAGGTAATGAGAGGTGTGGGTAATAACCTTCCCATATGTGGCAGAGGCAGTCTAAGGTGGAAAATCCCCTTGTATTAGTATGCATAGATCAATGGAACAATTCCATTAAACAATTGTAGAATATGAAAATACATGTTTTAATAATCCATATAAAAAATGAAGTTTTGATAACTATAGATATGCATACATAAAAAAATATACTGATAATAACAGTAATGTACAGAAACATAACCTACAGGAAGGATAAGTATAATAACAAGGATATTCTTCATAGGTGATAAACCAAAAGCAGAGCAAATCTAACATGAACCAACATGACACTTCAGGGTATATATATTAAGTTTAAATATCAGAAGACAACCTTCAGATGGCAACATATATGGAAGAACGCAGCCAAGGATACAATGGGGGTAATTTACTATAATGCCGGCCGCCAATTAGCGGAAAAATTACTGCAATTTGCGGTAAAATTACAGTGATTTGCAGTAATTACCACAAATCGCAGTAAATAGCGCTAAGCCGCTATTCACAATAGTGCTGGCGGCAAATAACTCCCAAATTCAAATTCAATAATTCAAATGCAAAGTCCATAAAGACATGGATGAGGGAGGTTGGGGTGGAGGAACTTGACTGGCCTGCACAGAGTCCTGATCTCAACCAGATAGAACACCTTTGGGAGGAATTAGAGCGTACACTGCGAGCCAGGCCTTCTCATCCAACATCAGTGCCTGACCTCACAAATGCACTTCTGAAAGAATGGTCAAACATTCCCATAGACACATTCCTAAACCTTATGAACAGCTTTCCCAGAAGAGTTGAAGCTGTTATAGCTGCAAAGTGTGGGCCAAATCAAATTTGAACCATATGGCCTAAGACTGGGTTGCCATTAAAGTTAATGTGTATGTAAAGGCAGGCGTCTCAATACTTTTGGCTATCTGGCAAGATTTGCAATGGTGGTGGAACCCTCCTACAAATAAATACTACATTTAGACATAATTTATGTAAGGCCCTGAGCCACGGGTTATGTTTACCAATATAGTGAGAACAAACAACGTATCTACCTGAAGTGGTGTGTTTGGGATTCAAACCCAGTAACTAAGCTCTTTTAGGCAGCTCTGTTACCTTGTGAGCCACAGAGCTGATACAGATAGAACCTAGAGGAACTTGACTGGCCGACACAGAGTCCTGACCTCAACACAACAGAACACTTTTGGGATGAATTAGAGTGGAGACTGCAAGCTAGACCTGCTCGTCCAACATCAGTGCCTGACCTCACAAATGGGCTTCTGGAAGAATGGTCAAACATTCCCATAGACACACCCCTAAACCTTGTGGACAGCCTTCCTAGAAGTGTTGAAGCTGTTATAGCTGCAAATGGTGGCCCAACTCTATACTGAACCCTGAGCTGCCATTATAGTTCATGTGTGTGTGTAAAGGCACATGTCCCAATACTTAGGACAATATATTGTACATTACTTGTGATACTGAGCATGGCTATGGACTTAGGGCTTGTTCACAACACAGTGATGACCAAGACGTGCTCACTAGCTAAGTGGCTAGCAAATCCACCTAGCACCCAAGTGGTTGCTGGTTCACATCCCGGATATGCTAATGCTGGTGTTGAAGTTTATATGTTCCCCCTGTGTGGGTTTCTCACTGCAATCCAAAGACAGGCTGGCATTTGTTGAAATCAATTTGAACAGACAGATTGAAAGATACTGGTGGGCGTGTACTTCTAGTGGGTGTGTGTCAGTGTGCTAGCTTATATAAAGGGCTTCAGTGGGGGGGTGGTGTGGTCTGACAAGAGGCCAGGTTTTTTGCTGTGGTTTTTGTGGAATGAGGAAAGATATTGTGCATAATGACAAATGCCTCTCTAGAGCTGTTTGTTTTCTGAATTATTGTGCATTTTGATCATCAAACGTTGCTTGATTTGACCATGCTGTCCGATTGGGGTGTGTATTGTTTGTCTTACCATGCATTCTTCTAGGAAAAAAAATACTCACCAATGTATGTGTGTAGAATGTGGGGGTGGTGGGTGTTATTGTTTGAATATGAGCCTTTTTTAATATTATGTTGTAATGCTTTGTTAGAATGACTGTTAAGTATATTTCTGTAATTTTGCAGCTAATCATGTGATGTGGGTGTTTAGTAGTTCTATGAAATGTGTGGGCTGGTATACACTGTGAAAGTAAAGCTGTGTCCACTGTAAGGTTTAGTTTGTAAGCTCCTATGAGTAGGGCCCTTAGAACCCAAGTACTGTTTTGCTAAATTTAGCACCATATATACTGTAAATACTTTAATGCCAGTAAATATGTACATATTTGTGTTTCTGCTGGCAAAATAAAAGGAAATTGATTTAGCTTGTTTTTCTCTTTAACTAAGTTGCAAATCACATGTGATCTCTGTGCTATGCAAATTCATCCATACAGATAGTATGGCTGAATTTGCATCGCATCCCGACCAAACTCGCACAGGACACTTTTTTGTTACACAGCAGAATCGGATCACATGGGTGTTCATATCCATGCAATCCAATTCCTTTCCAAATTTGCAGTTCGCAGTGTGATCCGCAAACTGATTTGGGGGTGTCATTAGCTTTCTGGGAGTGTCAATAGAAAGCTGACACCCACAAATTAGTTTACAGATTGCACTGCAAACTCCGACAGGAATCAGATTGCATGGGTGTGAACACCCATGCGATCCTAATCTGATGCGAAACCAAAAAAGGTCCTGTGCAAGTTTGGTCCGACTGATGCAATTTCAGCCATACTCTCTGTATGACTGAAATCTCATCGCACAGAGATTGCATGTAATTTTCACTGCAGTGTGGTGCGAATCACATGCGATCTCGAACAACTGTGCAGTGTGAACCGGCCCTCAGCCCCGGTTCACACTGGTGCAATGTACGATATCGAATGTGATTTGCACCGCACTGCAGTGCAAATCACATGTGATGTCTGTGTGATGCGATTTCAGCCATACAGCTAGTATGACTGAAATTGCATCACAGTCAGGCTAAACTCGCACAGGACCTTTTTTGCGTCTGCACCAGAATCTGATCGCATGGGTGCTCACACTTATACGATCCGATTCATGTCCGAACTGGCAGTTCGCACTGCACTATGCGAGCTGAAATGGAGGTGCATTGACATTCCCCTCATTTCGCATATGGCATTGTAAACTGCCATGCGAGTCAGGGGAAATGCGGGGAAACCGCAGTGGATTTGCAGGGTTCCTGCATCACACTAGTGTGAACCAGCACTGATAAGTCATCCTCTCATTCATATTTGCATAGTGCTTACAGATATAGATCAGCAGACAAAATGCAGGAAGTGTAATGTGGCTGTAAACAGGAAGTGATGTGTGCAAATGGGCTGGAAGCAATTGTGTGGTGACGCCAAATAAACAAATCAATGAACCACACCAAATATAGCTACCACATTCTACACCTACATTGATCAAAAATGTAATTTCAACTTGCTTGCGGCTATAATGTATTGCCCCCCCCCCCCCCAAACAATACCAAGCCCTTTGGCTCAGGGATGGATTTTAAGGGGAAGCCCACTCCAAATGTTTTTACAAAACATCGGGGGATCCCGCCAAAATAGATGCCAGACCCTCTCTGAGCATGCAGCCTGGAGGTCAGGATGGGGGGACAAGCAAGGGCCTTCCCCTCCTGCCTCCTGCCTTTAACATGAGGGGGCTGTGTGCTTTGGGGCAGGGGGGGGGGGGGGGCTCTACGCTCATATTAAAGTTATTCATCAATGTTTATATACAGTACATATTTGGTGACTATATATATATATATAGACATTTCATCGGCATTTGCCCACCCATTTCTGTATAAGTGTTTGAGAGCTGCACAACAATACCCCCAGTGAAGTTGTTTATATTTTACATCAAATCAGCTCCATAAATAGACACAATTCAATGTCATGCTAAGCCGTGTTCTTATCCATCAGCAGTGCTTTTCTGCAATTTGAACAACTGTCTTCTGATATTTAAACTTAATATACATATCCTTAAGAGTCATGTTGGTTCATGTTAGATTTGCACTGCTTTTGGTTTACCATCTATGAGCAATATCCTCGTTATTATACTTATCCTTCCTGTAGGTTATGTTTCTATACATTTCTGTTATTATCAGTATATTTTTTATGTATGCATAACTATAGTCATCAACACAACATTTTTTATATGGATTTTTAAAACATGTATTTTCATATTCTACAATATGTTTTTTCGTGGAATTGTTCCATTGATCCATGCATACTAATACAAGGGGATTTTCCACCTTAGACTGCCTCTGTCACATGGGAAGGTTACTAGCCACCCCTCTCATTACCCGTTGACTACCTTCAGCTGGTCAGGTGTGTGGTTTTACCTCCATATACAGTATTTCACAAAAGTGAGTACACCCCTCACATTTTTGTACTCAATTTTGTTGCCAGCGGTTTAGACAATAATGGCTGTGTGTTGAGTTATTTTGAGGGAACACTAACAATTGACACTGTTATACAAGCTGTACATTCACTACTTTACATTGTAGCAAAGTGTCATTTCTTCAGTGTTGTCACATGAAAAGATATAATAAAATATTTACAAAAATGTGAGGGGTGTACTCACTTTTGTGAGATACTGTATGGCGAGGCGTGAGAGCTGTATTCCTTTAGCTATGATTAAGCGTCCCTGAGTGATGTGAAACGTGTTTGCAGTTATGTCCTTACCTTGGATCTGTTGTGCCATCCTTTGTGATTGGATTTTAATTCACAATAAATTGACCAGTGACTTTTGTGCTTCTACTATGGTCTCACACTTTAGGTAGTCTCACTCTCAAATAATTTTATTATTGTCTTTTGAGTTTTTGGAGACTTAATCAAAGTGTCCAGCTGCTTAGCATTTTTATTTCACCACACGGTCCATTTTCTTTACACTTTTTCATGATTGTAAGCCTTAGCCTGCTTTGAGAACTTGTTTGATTTCCACTAGTTGTGAAAAATCCTAATTATAAGCAAGAAAGTTTATGTTTTCAAAGATGCAGAAAATTATAAAATACACAATCTGACATCAAACAGCTATAAATTGTTATGAGCAAATTATCAGAATATATTTTCTTATTATTATCAGCATCAATTCAAATAATACAATGTATATGTAAATGGTTCATACTGTAGTTAATCTAAGTAAATGCAGTAATCTGCTGGCCGGATTAATACAGTTGATCCCTTGCAGTTCCCATTACAGAGCCCTTGCCAGTGTATGGCGTTTTTGTTGTTCAGTTTGGATGCAAAACATGCTGCGTACCACCATGCACCACCATAACTGGTAGCGCAGTTACCACCACTGTTAGTGTCCTGGTCTTTGTCCTTAACTGAGAACTTCATGTTGTCATGTGTGACCCCTGCAGTTATTGAAGACATGGCATCTCCTGCAGTGCCCGTGTAGCTTCCCAGCCTCAGCTTGTAGCCATTAGCTTCATCCTCCACACTGAAAAGGTTGTAGTCAGCATATTTCTCTTCATTGTTATTGTCAAGTATAACAAAACGGACCTGGTACACCCTCTGCTTGGTGATTTGGTGAATGTACTCAATGCCCAGCCAGTAATCCTTCTCAACATTGCCAAAGCCATATTTGTAGGTAGTCCAGGACTCATCCCATGAAATCTCAGAGTTAAAGGAATTACGTTGGATGACAATCCAACCCCCACTGTGGGTTGTCATGTCACAATATACAATCAATGGGTGGGGGAAATCTTGGGGGTGGATAACATACACACCACTTTCCTTGTTTCTTGGGATGCCACTGCAGTCTTTAGGTAACTCTATAAAAGAAGTTTCTTAGATGTAGAAGTCAGTAACAAACAGAAAGCAGCCTAATAACATGTACATGGAAACTGAGGATATGTTACATTTTACTTTTTAACAAATAACGCAATAAATAAAGCAGAAATAACAAAAACGTAAAGCTAAGTGCGGGGACTTGTGAAAGTGATTAGGCTTTTCTCCTGGAATGTAGAAACCAGGTCTGTTTTTGCCTGAGCGCACAGATTTTTTTATACATTTTATAACTTCCCCAGAAATATTAAAGGAAAGGCCTTGCTCCATATACCACCCTAACCTGGCTCTATATCACCTAACTTGGCACTATATACCACCCTAACCTGGCTCTATATCACCTAACCTGGCTCTATATCACCTAACTTGGCACTATATACCACCCTAACCTGGCTCTAAATCACCTAACCTGACCTTATATCCCCTAACCTGTCACTTTATACTACCCTAACCTGTCTCTATATAACCTAACCTGGCCCTTTATACCACCCTAACCTGGCTCTATATCATCAAACTTGACACTATATACCACCCTAACCTGGCTCTATATCACCTTACCTGACTCTATATCACCAAACCTGGCACTATATACCACCCTAACCTGGCTCTATATCACCTAACCTGGCACTAAATAACCACCCTAACCTGGCTCTATATACCCCCCTAACTTGGCTCCATATCATCTGACCTGGCTCTATATCACCTAACCTGGCCCTATATACCACCCTAACCTGGCTCTATATCACTGAACCTGACACTAAATACCAACCTAACCTGGCTCTATATCACCTATCCTGACTCTATATCACCTAACCTGGCACTATATACCACCCTAACCTGGCTCTATATTACCTAACCTGGCACTGCATACCACCCTAACCTGGCTCTATATCACCTAACCTGACTCTATATCACCTAACCTGGCACTATATACCACTCTAACCTGGCTCTATATACAACCCTAACCTGGCACTATATACCACCCTAACCTGGCTCTATATCACCTAACCTGACTCTATATAAAACCCTAACATGGCTCTATATCACCTAACCTGGCTCTATATACCACCCTAACCTGGCTCTATGTACCACCCTAACTGTCTCTATATACCACCCTAACCTGGCTCTATATCACCTAACCTGGCTCTACACTGTGTGCAGAATTATTAGGCAAATGAGTATTTTGACCACATCATCCTCTTTATGCATGTTGTCTTACTCCAAGCTGTATAGGCTCGAAAGCCTACTACCAATTAAGCATATTAGGTGATGTGCATCTCAGTAATGAGAAGGGGTGTGGTTTAATGACATCAAAACCCTATATCAGGTGTGCATAATTATTAGGCAACTTCCTTTCCTTTGGCAAAATGGGTCAAAAGAAGGACTTGACAGGCTCCGAAAAGTCAAAAATAGTGAGATATCTTGCAGAGGGATGCAGCACTCTTAAAATTGCCAAGCCTCTGAAGCGTGATCATCGAACAATCAAGCGTTTCATTCAAAATAGCCAACAGGGTCGCAAGAAGCGTGTGGAAAAACCAAGGCGCAAAATAACT
>BLSH010230345.1:1036367-1050495 GCA_018402905.1 Glandirana rugosa
ACTATATCTCGGTCCAATCCACTATATCACGGTCCAATCCACTATTTCTCGGTCCAATCCACTATTTCTCGGTTCAATCCCACCATATATCACGGTCCAATTTACTATATCTCGGTCCAATCCCACCATATATCGTGGTCCAATCCCACTATACTTCGTTCCAATCCACTATATCTCGGTCCAATCCCACCATATATGTCCCTCACGTCTTAATAATCCGTTCAACATAAAAACTCCTTAGTAAAATAATAACTTGTTGTTGGTACAAGAGTTACTAAGGTCTTTGATATTAATGAGTTTTTGGAATCATTGAGAACATGGTTGTTGTTCAATAATAAAATGATTCCTCAAAAATACAACTTGCCTAATAATTCTGCACTCCCTGTATATACCACCCTAACCTGGCTCTATATCACCTAACCTTGCTTCATATCACCCTAACCTGGTGCTATATACCACCCTAACCTGGCTCTATATCATTTAACCTGGCACTATATACCACCCTAACTTGGCTCTTTATCACCTAACCTGGCTCTTTATCACCTAACCTGGCACTATATCACCTAACCTGGCTCTATATCACCTAACCTTTCTCCATATCACCTAACCTGGCACTATATACCACCCTAACCTGGCTCTATATCACCCTAACTTGGCTCTATATCACCTAACCTGGCACTATATATCAGCCTAACCTGGTACTATATACCAACCTAACCTGGAACTATATCACCTAACCTGGCAATATATACCAACCTAACCTGGCTCTATATCACCTAACCTGGCACTATATCACCTAACCTGGCTCTATATCACCCTAACCTGGCTCTATATCACCTAAAATGGCACTATATCACCATAACCTGGCATTATATCACCCTAACCAGGCACTATATCTCCTTAACCTGGCACTATATCACCTAACCTGGCCAGTATACTTCCCTAATGTCACTTGACGTCAATGTGCGGTGGCTGCCTGCCCGCCTGGTGTTCCGCTTCAGATGCCAAATGCTCTAGATATGTCCCTGACCGGTTTCAGTGACAGCCTGTCAAAGTAATGACTGCGCAGCTTGCACAGCCATTAATTTGAGCACTACTGTACTGCCAAGGGGCGGGCTGGGCTGGTGGGCAGGGTGGGAATCTCCCCCCAGGCCTCCTACCTTATCTCTAAAACTGCCACTGACTGTCTGTTATTTTTTTTCTCTGTGCAAGGTAGAAGTTGGCTGCAGTGGCCACCGACTGGCTAGCTGGCTGCTGCACTGCATTCTTGGAGTTGTACTCCAGACCGTGCTCAAGTTCCTGGTGGCGGTGGGTGGAACTGAGCAGCACAGTAAACTACAACTCTCAGGAATTTCATAGGCAGGCTGAGGCAGGGCGTGCGGCACACCAAGGGACGCATCACGAACATCACGTGACTGGCTCAGGCAGAGGGCTGGTCAATGACTTGAGTGGCTGCAACTAGTTTTGAGAACTAGAATGAGAGAGCAGTCAGTTTACTTTAAGTCAGTGAGATATAGGAAATAGCCCTCAAAACTCTCTGTCAGGTCCTGTGCTGGCCATGGCCTGTGGGCAGTGGATTCAGGAGGGGGGCTGACCTGGGCTATAGCCCCGAGTGGGCCCCCAACAAGCTCTGGATTTCCGTATGACCAATGACCATTATTAGCCCTGAGTCCCAAGGCCCAGGGTTGGTCGGGAACTCGTGCTATTGGCTGACTGCTTTTGTGCGTGTTTGCAAAATTAAAGTTGGCTGGTTTGGATAAAGTCCAGGGCCAAATTTTTGCCCCAGTGCAGCCCTGAAGGGACCTTACACAGAAAGACTGTGGATTTGTAACATTGTATTTGTTAATTGAAGCACATACTGTATCTGAACTTTGGCACTGTGTATGTGGATATAATAATATATTATTTGAAAATTGGATTTGTAAGCTACGGGGGACCTTATGCGTATACCATGTGTGGATACTAATAATATGGGCTTTAGTGTTACAAATAATTTAGATCATGTGAAAAAGTTGAAGGACAAGGAGGCAGAGAGAGCATAACCTGTCAGTGGAGTGCTGGGGCAGGTTCCACAGTAATGCGCACCAAGATGTATGGGCTACCATTATACAGTTCTCAGACAGTGTGCAGGGCTTGCCTATGGGCCAGATATGGAATCCTCTGAAAAGCGAGGCCTTGCAATGTGTGAAGGGAAACTACTCATGGACAGATCTACTGGTTGATGAAGTGACTAGACCCTGTATATAGTTGGAATCAATGGGATAAACTCATGGTGATTTATCCTTGCAAAGCTGAGATTTTTGCACCTGGGCTGGGAACTGGCTAAACAACCCAGTCCCTGGGTAGCCTGTCCTGTATACTTGAACTTAACCTAGAAAATGTTAACCTAGGAAAAGCTCTGTCTTAATTCTTTGCATTTATGGATGGAGCTGCCAAATATTTAGAGGTTATGTCACAAAAAACATATTTTGACCTTTTTGTGCAAGGCTACTGTACTGTCACATACTTTTGTTATCATCGTTATCCCCATCTCTTGGTTTTCTTCTAGAATGTCGTGTTGAAGCTGTGCTCACTAAAGCCAGAATCAGAAGGTAATTTAAGATATCTAAAAGGACATAAAAAAGGTTGCATTATTAATCATGCAAAAAATACTTAGCATCACTACTTGTTAAAGAAATCGCCACCAATTCTACGCCAACAACACG
Source organism: Glandirana rugosa (assembly GCA_018402905.1). NCBI lineage: Eukaryota > Metazoa > Chordata > Amphibia > Anura > Ranidae > Glandirana > Glandirana rugosa. The sequence goes on from BLSH010230345.1 coordinate 1,039,073, forward strand.
CAGATACATCTCTGTACTCCTCATGTATCACAAATTAACATAACAATATATCAGTATGGAAGTCACACCATTCCCTAGGGTGACCACATTTCCAAATTGCCATTCAGGGACACCCCCCACTCCCCAGCATGCACATTTGGTGACATCACAAGGGGGCGGTGCCACTATGTGATGTCTCTGGATTGCCTCCTCCCCTTACCTATTTAAGAAATGTCACTTGGCTTGCAAAGCAGTCGACGGGTGGCCGTGCTCAAGAGTGGTGTGGGTTTTATATGCAACTTTAGTGCCTTAGATAGAAAAAACATTTGTTTAGCCACTGCAGCCCCAGAAGGATTGGCCCCCCTTCCTGACCAGGCCATTTTTTGCGATATGGCACTGAGTCGCTTTAACTGCCAATTGCGCGGCAGTGCAATGCTGTACCCAAACAAAATTTGTGTCCTTTTTTCCCACAAATAGAGCTTTCTTTTGGTGAGATTTGATCACCTCTGCGGTTTTCGTTTTTTGCGCTATAAACAAAAGAAGAGGGACAATTTTGAAAAGAAAAACAAATTTTTTTACTTTTTGCTAGAATACATATCCAACAAAATATAAAAAAAAACAAAATGTATTCATCAGTTTAGGCCGATATATAGATACAGAATCAATCAGCGCAACTCAATATTGAAAAACACCACATAGCAGCTGAACACTAAATAGGTAAATGTATCAAACCCCACATATAATATGATTATCAGAAAAGTGCAGCGCTTAAATAGGTGTCTAGGTGAAAAGAGGACTAATTAAAGTGCTTCTGTGCATATCCACCACCATAACTATCGCTAGCAGCTCACCTCCCTGCCATGATCCTCACTACAGGGATCAGACAGCACTTTTTGTTTCAACCATGGACATAGCGATAAACTCATACGGAAGGTCCTCTCGAATGGTTACCACTGTTTCAAATTGCAAGCACACAGATAATCCAGATAACCTCTATCCCAATCATATGGATAATCAGTCACATGCGAGCAAAAAAGACATGCATAGTGCTCTCCGTTTTAAAATCACATGTGTCAAACTTTAATAAAATAATCATACTCACAAAAGCAGCACTGAAACCCAGTGCTTAGTAAGCAGAAATGTTCATAAAATCGCTCGTTTGGCTGGGCATATGGAACAGTGATGGATGCAGGTGACGTCACGCAACTTCCTCCGATATATATTCTTCTACATATTTTTGGTAAAAAAATCGCAATAGGCGTATATTGATTGGTTCGCACAAAAGTTATCGTGTTTACAAACTATGGGATAGATTTAGAGACTTTTATTTTATTGTTTTTATTGGTAATGGCGACGATCTGCGATTTGTAGAGGGACTGCAACAAATCCGACCCCAAATTACACTTTTTGGGGATCACTGACATTATTACATTGATCGGTGCTATAAAAATGCAGTGATCAATGTAAAAATAACACTGGCAGGGAAGGGGTTAACTCTAGGGGGCGCTCAAAGGGGTTAAGTGTGTTCCCTCAGCGTGTTCTAACTGTAGGGGGGATAGGCAGTCAGAGACATGACAGAGATCACTGTTCCCGATGACTGGGAACAGAAGATCTCTGCCATGTCATCTGTCAGAATAGGGATTCACCTTGTTTACATAGGCAGATCCCCGTTCTGCCTCTGTACAAGGTGATCGCGGGTCGTGTAGGGACATTGAGTCCGCGGGATCGCGGGCCACAATATCTCATGCACGGACTGCCGTACAGATACGGCAATTCGTGCAGGAGAGCCGACCAACCACAAGTGGATAATGTATGTTAGCCTAACATTGCAGTTGCAGGCAGCCACTTAGAATCAAAGAGTGTAATTGTGCTTTCATTGTTAAGCTAACATACATTAAACAAATGCTCTTTATATATAAGGCACTAAAGTTACATATAAAATACCCATACTTTAGACTACAAAAGGAACACAAATGGCCTGAGGGATCTGGAGTAAAATTGGAAAAAATGAAGCCCCGAGATGAATCTAAAATGAACTTCTCCTACTTGATATGTACATGCACAATGCAGTGAATGCACATGCACAAAACTAAATTCAGGGAATTACTAGTACATAAAGCGGAGTTCCACCATTTTTTAAGTTTATTAAAAGTCAGCAGCTACAAAAAGTGTAGCTGCTGACTTTTTAACAGACACTTACCTGTCTCCTGGCCCAGCGATGGGGCCGCACGGAGCCTAGGATCTCTCCCCCTTCCCTCCGCGGTGCCGTCATTCCTAGTGTGGGCACCCAGCCGTGATAGCTAGCGGCTTCACGGCCGGGCATGCACTACGCATGCGCGAGCGGCGCTGCCTGCTGTGATTGGTCCCGAAGTCTTCTAGGACCTGTCCTGTGTCCCAGAAGACTTTGGGAGGGAGGGGGTTAGGGGGGGTCTGCTCCAGCACTTTCTCCTTCAGCTCACAGGGACCATCACTCACCAAACTGGTGAATCACTTTAAAGTCTCTCTCTGTGTAGCACCTCTGCTGTTCTCCTGTTCCCCTGTGTGACTCCAGGAATCCCCACCACTCCTGGCTGCCCCTGAACCTCCTGAACCTCCAGGCCTCAAGGTCACCCCCCCCCCCCCCCGATGGGGGGACTTCTCGGGTAGAGGCCTCCACAGCGCCTCTGCTACCTCTCCAGACTTCCACTTGACACTCTCCTCCAGATTGGGCTGACTCTGAGTATTTAAGGAGGCCTGCCCCCTGCCTGTCCTGCTCTTACACTCAGGCCTGACTAAATTTTACCTCACCTAGCAAAACCCTGCTAGAAAAACGCACCTACACTATGGGGACGCTAAAATTATATCTCTGTCTATTATTATGAATGCATAACTGCACATTTTTATGGCAAGGCAGGGTGATTAACTATAAAAAAAACACACAAACACAAATATGAACAGTTATTATTTGCAAAACAAGTATCTGATATTTATCTAGTGGCTTTTATGTGTACTATGTTATTATACAATGTGTAAAGGATTATAGGTGTCTTCCTGTTGGTCAAATTTACTGCATCTAAAGGGAAACAATAATTTTAAACATTTTTTGGACTCTCCGTGTAATCTGATTATTGTAATTATTGATATAATTGTTTACATTTTTTAGATGTTTATAAATACATATATACACAGGGCAGCCATATTTCTGATTACATATACATGCTGTTCTTCCTGCTTAGTAGCATAGCATGGAGACTAGAGGGTTGATTTGCTAAAGGTTTATACTCTGTTCTCTTCAAATGTCAGTAAACAAGGGGAACCTGTGTTCACTTTCAGTATTGAATCATATGTGAGGGTAATTAACAAAAAAACTGAATTTTTCCGTGAACATGATTGGGCATTCAGAGTGAACACAGGTTCATATTATTTACTAACATTCACTTTGGAAAGTGAATATATACTTTGTTAAACTCCTTCCTTAACCGATTGCTGACCGCCGATCGGCATCTGATGGCAACAAGGTGGCTCTTTCCCGCAAATCGCCGTCATATGACGGCGGCTGCGGGATCGAGCCTAGTGAGCGCGCGTGTGCCGCCGGAGGCGCGCCTGCACGCTCACTGTGTTCGGGGAGGGCCAGGGAGCGGGTGCGGCGGAGTCGATCTCCGCCCGCCACCCGCGATGCCCCCCCCCGGAGTGAAAGAACGGAGGTCCGTGTAAGTAAACACGGACCTCCGTTCTGTGAAGGGGGAAGGGCTGTGATCACAGCCTTCCTGTACATGGAGGCTGTGACCACTTCCCTTCCCCAGCTAGGGCAGTCCCCCCACAGTAAGAACACGCCCAGGGAACACAGTTAACCCTTAGAGCGCCCCTTGCAGGTTATCCCCTTCACTGCCAATGGCATTTACACAGTAATCAGTGCATTTTTATAGCACTGATCGCTGTATAAATGCCAATGGTCCCAAAAAAGTGTCAAAATGTTCCGACATGTCCGCTGAAATATCGCAGTACCACTAAAAATCGCAGATCGCTGCCATTACTAGTAAAAAAAAAATAAATAAATAAAAACCCCAAAAATGAATTCTCATCATCCGTAAAAGCGACCACTTTTGCGCAAACCAATCAATAAACGCCGATTGCGATTTTTTTTATCACAAATAAGAGGAAGAATATAAATCGGCCAAAACCGGTGATAAAAATGTTTTTTTATATTTTTTTTTTGGATTTGTATTTTAGCAAAAAGTAAGAAATTTGGGTTTTTCTTGCAAAATTGTCGCTCTTCTTTTGTTTATAGCGGCGATCAGAAATGACGCAGCGGTGATCAAATACCACCAAAAGAAAGCTCTATTTGTGGGAAAAAAAGGACGCAAATTTCGTTTGGGTACAACGCCGCACGACCGCGCAATTGTCAGTTAAAGCGACGCAGTGCCGAATCGCAAAAAGGGCTCCGGTCCTAAAGCTGGAAATCCTTCCGGGGCTGAAGTGGTTAAATCCACCCTTATATTTTATGTTCTTTACTATTCCTTTTAGTTTGTCATGACATAGGCTCGGTTCACATTAGTGCACTGTGTGAGATTGCATGTGATTCGCACCGCACTGCAGTTTAAATCACATGCAATGTCTGTGCGATGCGATTTCAGCCATACAGATAGCCCCCATTACATGGACTACAAAGGTCCAATATACAGAAAATGATTGGTTAAGCCATACAAGTGCTTTTTTATCTCTAGTTTTCATTTATATTGCCTTTTTAAAATAATAAATGCAGTAATGTATAGGTTGGATAAAAGGTTTAGCGTAGCATAATGCTTTTGATAGTAAAATAGTACATTTTGTACAGAGATGTACACATCAGACCTAAAAGAGGAACAATTGAGGATGAACAAAGGACAGAAGGATTTGGTGTAAAAAAGAAACAGCCCCTCCAAATCAGGGACAGTTGGAAGCTATGCACTCTTAGGCTCCATGCACATTGGACGCTATAGGGCTCTTTTAGCGTCGGGCAGGAGACGCTGCTCACAAAACGTTCTATTTGCAGTGTTTTGTAAGCAGCATTTAGCGGCGTTTTTCGGCGTCAGCGTTTTTTTTTACTTCATTGGCTTCCATTGAGGACTGCAAAAAACGCCAGACGCCGGTAAACGCCGGTGTTTACGGGCGTTTACCGGCACTTTTTGGCGTCAGCGTTTTTGGGCATCTTTTCCTTCATTGACTTCCATTGACTGCAAAAAACGCCAGACGCCGATATACCGGCGTTTACCGGCGTCTGGCGTTTTTTGTGGTCATGAGAACTACTTTTGAACGTTCAGATAACAGCCCAAAAACGCCACTGCTGATAAAAGACAATAAACGACCATGTGTGCATGGACACATAGGATAAAATAAAGTGGCGTTTTTGGGCTGTTAAAAAAAACGCCAAAACGACCAAAAACGGTCGTTTTTGAGATACAGTGTGCATGGAGCCTTACACTGTCTCTCATCCTCTCTTTCTCTCTCGCATATTGTTACAAGGTCAAGAGTCACTCAAACATTTCTTAGACATATTTAATAACTATACAATACATAATTCTCACTACAATGCCATATATATATATATATATATATACACACACACACACACACACACATACACATACACACAGTGTAGACACTATCTATAAGACAAGTTAACATGGGGCATTTATTTTGCAGATAAAATGCAGAAACAGAATTAGAATGTTGTGCTCACTACTGATATAGCAACTTTACTTTAATATTGCAGAAACGAAAAGGGCAAAAAATAAACTTGCATAAATGACCAATGGTACAACTAGAGCTCTCAGCAAATCTCAACTTACCCATCTTGCTTTTCTCATAGTCTGATCTTAATAAATTGTCTTGCTTTTCTTGTACAGTTTCCTGATTTGCCTTGCTTTTCTTGGACTCAAACTTTACTGTGAATAACCTTTCATATAATCCTAGTATTCTTCCACTGCTTATCAGTTAGAAAGCAATAAGGTGTGCAATATCTTTTTGTGTTTTCAAAATATTGCAAAATATATCTATTATCTTATCAGCAGATAAACCCAATACATGGACTAATGAACCTTAAATAACTCTTTTTCTGGTTGGCAAGGACAATCAAGAGTCAATAAGCTGTTTTGTCTGAGAAGGCACATAAAACGGGCAGAGAGGGAGGGAAGCACATCTTTACCCATTTCTTAACAAACATCTGTAATTAGTGTTCAACACCCCCTGCCTGTATCTTTATGTACACACATAGCAGGACACACACTGTACTCTGTCACTATGGATCTGAGCATACACACATGGCAATGCTTTCTGTTCCTTTAAGCTATGCCCAAAATTAAGCGCAGAGTGGGCCGCATATCCACTCATCCCAGGGTGTCCCTCATTATTAACTACTTAAGCCCAGGAAGGATTTACCCACTTCCTGACCACGCCATTTTTGCGATACGGCACTGTGTCACTTTAACTGACAGTTGCACGATTGTTATTGGACCAAGTACGTCCAGATATACAAATTGCATTCTGCTACACGCCCCTGACGAAAGGCTTGAACCTGAAACGTGTCGGGCTTTCTTCCTCTTTCGTAGGATGGCAGAATGATGTTAAGGAATCTACACGCAGATGTGTGTGAGCCGGCTGCATTTGAACAATCCAACATTTTAACTGACTACATTTATACACTAATTGGTTTATTTGTCATTTTTACAACATTTTTGTAATTTTTTTACCTGTGAAAATAAATGTGGATTTGATATATATGTAGATGTGTTTTTGATGATCTCTGGTTCGCCCACCTTGAAAGTCCCACCCACAGGGGTTCTTCAATTAGGATTACTCTATAAATGTCACTGGCAGGGAAGGGGTTAACATCAGGGGCAAATGTGTTCCCTAGGAGGTGTTTCTAACTGTATGGGCGCTGGGCTGACTGGAGGAGGAGAGAGATGGTTGTTCCCTATCACTGGGAACAGACAATCTCACTCAACTCCCCTGTCAGAACGGGGATCTGCTTTGTTTACACTGGCAGATCCCCATTCTGCCTGTCTCTGGAGCGATGTTGGGTGGCCGGCGGACATCGAGTCCATCCCCCCCGATTGGCTCCCCCGCTAGCCAGTGAGCATGTGCCCCCAGCGGTGCACACATGCCCACACCACACATTCCCGTGAGAAATGTACAGCTACATCGATTCGCGGGAACGAGCTGACCTGCCACTGTAAAACTACGGCGGCTGGTCGGCAAGTGGTTAAGTTACAAAGTTGGGAAGTATGCAATGGTTAAACAAAAATTACTCTCACAGATAAAGAACGCACAGCCTTCACAAGTAAAGAACCTTCAAGCTGACCTGGCATCCTGCGAACGTAAGTTCCTGGCTATAGAGTAGAGGTAGCAGTGAGCTTCATACTTCAGACAAAGTCTCAGCTATCCTTCAGCTTCTCAGGCACCTCCAGTTCCTCCATGGTTTTCATTTCCTAGGCACAGCTCCACTCTTCCTGGGAAACCCATATCCAGCAGAGCAGTGCGAGCTTAGGTTGTGTCTATGTTTTCTATGTTTTATGTTTTTAGGGAGTTTCTATGAATAAAAAAAATATATTTTATAATTTCTGTAGTTGCAAATGTCAGGGTTACCCACTGCTGCACAGCATAGAATTTTATTTTTGCATTTAGACACAGAAAACAGTCCTTGCGCTTCCCTGTAGACACTGATTCCAGCTCAACTCCTTCTACTCCTCACAGAAATGCTAGCCCACCTCGCTGCTACTTCACCAGCCACCTGGCTGCTTATTCTTGCCAGTCTACCTGAATGACACACTGGAGACCTCCCAGGGCAAGGTTGGATAAAGACGTAAGCACACTGCTGTCTACAAGAGAGACCTGCTACATGCGGCAGTCTCTCACCTTCTCTGCCCCTGCCAGCCACCCAAGCGCCGGCCCGAGGTAAAACCCTCCCCGACAGGGGTCCCTCAAGGGCCACCGTCAGACTTCCACCTCACTCCACTGCTAGCATGGCTCATGTCTGTTTAAAGGATCCTTAGTTCCCTGCCAGGCAGTGACGTCACTAGAGTTGGTGTCACCCGGTGCTGAAAAACATGGTGTCACCCCCCACCCACCAACTATAGTCGCCCCTCAGTATACACCCCACACTAAGTACAGACCCTCCTACTGCAGTATTCACCCCCCTCCTCAGTAGAGACCCCTCTCCGTCATCATAGACATCCCTCCCTCAGAAAAGACCCCTCTCATCAGTATAGACCCCTCCTTCCTCAGTACAGACCCCTCTCCTCAGTGCAGACCACTCCTCCTTCACTCCTCCTTCAGTGCAGGCCCCCCATCTATCAATGTAGACCCCCCTATCTGAGCAGACCCCCCCTCTATCAGAGCAGACCCCCCTATCAGAGCAGACCCCCCGTATAGTGCAGACCCCCCTCTATCAGAGCAGACCCCCCCTCTATCAGAGCAGACCACCCCTCTGTCAGTGTAGACCCCCTCTGTCAGTGCAGCCCCCCACCTATCAGTGCAGACACCCCCATCTACCAGAGCAGACCCCTTATCCTCAGTGCAGACCCCTCTCCTCAGTGCAGACCCCTCCTCTTTCAGTGCAGAACCCCCATCTATCAATGCAGACCCCCCTATCAGTGCAGACCCCCCATCTATCAGTGCAGACCCCCCTCTATCAGTGCAGACCCCATCAGTGCAGATTCTGTAATCATATAAGAGTCCAAATAATGGCATAATTCATATGCAAATGGAGTCTCTGTTAAAACGAATGCAGTGAGTGCGATGCCAAAAACCTCCACAGGGTAAATTAACAGGCTAACAGCAAGTTTAGCAAGTCTCCTTACCAGACATATATATTTCAAAAGCACATGTGAGTGTGATCCACAATATGGCTGGTCCTTCCCTGGTGCACTCACTCGTCTTCTCATGAACCGAATGAAGCAATCACTCACATGGAAGATAGCATTAAAATGGAAAAAATATATCTCATAGTGAAACTCTGTAGCGATATTCTTACACACATCCACCACCGATAGGAGGGAAACCCAAAGCCATTCCCCAGTGCTGTAGAAAGGTACACACAACACCCGGTGCCGGGCAAGTCTCCCTACCAGATTGCAACCAGATGTAGACAGATCCAGGAAAAACCTGTTCTAGGTATGGGGCATCCACTCACACCAACCAGAGGGGGGGGGGGTAGAATCTCACTGAGGAGCCTCACACGGGGTATACCAGGAGAGATTAAATAAAGAAACTCCATAGTGAAGCCCATACACAATCAGTATAAAATTTATTAAGGTTCCACTTACATCATTAAAATGACAGGACGGTGTTGTAAAACAAATCATTTGTTCCTCAGCGTGCACCGAGTGGTCGTGGTACCGAAAATTATATAATTGAGAATTATATTCTGTTAATTGTTAATAAAAGCAATTCATGCTAGCTGCTCCGTTTTTATCCTTATTTTTCTCTAGATTCTAGCTCTAGCTTTTCTGTTATTTTAATAGGCTGCAGTGCACAAGCATATTGCTCTGCTTGTACTGAAGAGAGCAGCCAGGTCAGAGGCCCCTCCCCACTGCACTGTATACATGGAAGAGAGTCCTGCTAGCCGCATGGAGATCCCCCAAGGGCCGCGGCTATGTGCAGCACAGCGATACCCCCCCTACTCTGTACACAGAGAGGAGGGGGAGGTGGTTTTGCACCACTGGCTGTGTGAGGCAGTGGGGACAGCTCAGCCTCAGACAGCCCATGAGAGGTGCAGAGCTGGATTGGTGCACTTACATTGCACTGGGCTCTGTCGATGGGTGTCACCCCTCTGGTGACCCCCCCGTGACCCTACTGCTGCCAGGCCCCTTTCCAGGGGATTGGCTAAGGTCCCCTAAATATGCAATACAAGCCTCCTAGCTTCCTCCCACTCATTTCTAGAACATTCTCCAATATTCTAGAACCAGGAGGAGGCATCATAGAGCTGCCTGGATGAGTCATCCAGCCCTTTAATTCTCAGAGGCCAAAATCACATGAAATGTTTCCTAGTTAATGATAAAAATACATTGGAAGGATCGTTGGTCAAAACAAAGAGACACTGTTGAAATCCAATATCCCAAAACAATGGAGAAATGTATCAAATAAATGGACCTGGACGTAGAATAATCCCAGGTACATAAAAAGGGGTTCAGCCAATTTGCCATGCATTTCTCTTTACTACCAGCAAAACAAAAGTTAAACAAAATTTCTGGTCAATGTGTGCAGAACCTGCAAATCTAACAGGGATCACTGTTGGGAAAATAGAACTGATAACATTCTATGTTAGCTCGTAAAAGCAAACCTGAATTATAAAGAACAGTGGATTGTGCCTGTTCACAGCTGACCAAGAGTCAACACTCCTTAATTCAAGAATAGTGTCTGCTATTGTTCAAATTGCAGAAAACTAAACAATTGAGGGCACACTGGGGTTGATTTACTAAAACTGGAGAGTGCAACATCTGGTGCAGCTGTGCATGGTAGCCAATCAGCTTCTAACTTCAGCTTGTTTGATTAAGCTTTGACAAAAAAAACTTGCTGATTGGTTTCTATGGGGGAGCTGCACCAGATTTTGCATTCTCCAGTTTTAGTTAATCAACCCCAACATGAGAACTTGTTAATATGTCAGCCTGTGAGAACCTTTTTAGAAGGAGCTTGAAACCAAATTAAAAAAAAAACAAATTATATATTTCAGGACTATATAAAATAAAACTTGATACTTTCAAGGACATTTCAGAAAAGACTAAAGGAAGGCACTTGTCAAGGCATATATCTATTTATCTATCAATGATAAAATATCATATTGCTGCAAAAGGATTTATTAAGCTTACTACAGTTATGCTTATTTGTAATCACTATTGTTAGAAATAGATGTGTGTGTTATAATGTAGCCATACCCAAATAGTATGCAAATTATTATTTTTCTCTATGTGTAAATTTAAATAGCCACTCCTGCCTCAGACATGAATGTTTTTATACCAGATTTGTATTCTACAGCACAGTGTAAAGAGAATGTAAACCATTTTTTTTGTTATTATTAATTACAAACGTACCTGCTCTGTGCAATGGCTTGATTAAAGCAGCCCCAATCCTCCTTTTCTCTGGTCCCCTGCCTGCTCTCCTGGCTCCTCCCCCTGCCCACCATAGCAAGCCACTATGCATAGAATGCGTAGACAAAAAAGTCAGCCTTTAGAACCACCTTTAGCTGTTTACCTGTTTGCCTCTCTGTCTCTTTTTGAAACTTCTGACCACCATCACTAAGGCCAGCAAGAGGAAAAGGGAGAAAGGTGGCTGAGACACTGCTCTGACACATGTTAATTAGCAAAGAAGTTAGGGATAGATAGCTAAATATGTAAATAGAAGGCTTGTTGAAAACTAAAACACACACAAAAAAAGAATGCTGCATTTGCTGCTAAGATGTTTAGAAGTTCATATGCTTCTGTAGTGCTACC
>BLSH010230345.1:1072014-1088246 GCA_018402905.1 Glandirana rugosa
AGGAATTTCTGAGTAAGACAGTGCTGTATATATAGATGGTACATGGGGGGGGGCAGAATTGCCATCTTCGCCCAGAGCACCAAATTACCTTGTCCCGTCCCGGCACTGCTAATGAGTCTTTAAGGACGCAGCGGCCGGCTTCCTGGCCCACTCCTTAAAAAACAGGTATTCCTCATACAGAATTAGAGTCGGTCAATCAATTTTCAACCAATGCAAATTCAAATTGTTCTGTAAATGTGGAATTTGTTCGAAAATAAAGAAACCAAACAAAGCTAAATGAATTATTCCATTTTGCACATGTCATAACAAAGTCGCACTCATCCAAAGTCGCATTAAAATTGTATCAAAGTCGCATCAAGTAGCAATGGAAATTGCACGATCTTTAAGTGAATAAAAAAAAAAAGTTTGGGACTTTAAATGAGGCACATGACGGAGCATAGGATAAGAGTATAGGCGTATTTATTATCGCAATAGTAACCATAGTGCAAGATAATAAAAATAGACTGAAATACATTTCATATATGTACAGATGTAAACATCAATAGGCCACTCATGCCAGTTGCCAGCATATAGGTTCCACATAGAGTGCAGGGTACCAATCAAGATATAAGGTTAGATAAAGTTATCCACATATAGAGAATTGTATATAGTCATGACTGCATCCAGGATAAGACCGACGCGTTTCGTGGCGCACACCACTCTTCGGGGGCGAATGCAATCTTTAAGTGAATGGATTCTTAATCTGATCAGGGTTCCTGAGCTATGAGCTTGATTGCTTCTTCCTGCCTCTGGAAAAAGCTTTCACAGCATAGTAGGAGTGAGGTAGATTCAAATGATTGGTTGAATATTTATCATACCCTAGCCAATTCCTGGGAGGGGGCATCCAGAAGGTGGCTTGGGGTGATAAATAGACAGGAAGCCTGAGCAGATTGTTATTTCCTCATCAGGGAGGGTTCCTGGACTCCTGGGGCTGCTGTCCTTACAAGAAGGATCACTGAGACAAGAGCCTATTGTTTGGGCCTCAGTTGTTGCTGACACACTGAGTGAGGCTTGGAAGCGAGCACACATGAGTGTCCCCATAGCACACCGCTTGCTATGGGGGCACTCGGCAGGGGGTTGGAGTCAGGATCCCCAGCAGGGGACCCGAGAAGAGAAGGATTGGGGCTGCTCTGTGTAAAAACCATTGAACAGAGCAGGTAAGTATGACATATTTGTTATTTTAATAATTAGATTAAAAAACAAGACTTTAATATCACTTTTCTTCACTCTATTATCCCATCCTGTAAACGTTGCTTATCTGTCATATAGTACTACATCAGGGATGTGCGCAATACAAGGTATATGGACTCACCTATTGTTTTTATATTTTTAGGGTTCCCCATAGATTGTGATAAGCTGCCGAAGGACAGCCCAAGTGGTGTTTATGTAATCAAGCCCCACACGTCACCTCCACTGGTAGTCTACTGCCATGTGGATGAGGATGGTAAGGGTTGGACTGTAATTCAGAAGAACTCATTTAAAACTGAACTCACATGGCTTGAATCCTGGACCACCTACAAGTATGGCTTTGGAAATGTGATGCAGGATTACTGGCTGGGCAATGAGTACATTCACCTTCTCACCTCTCAGAAGGTCTACATGGTTCGATTCCTACTAAAAGACAAAGCAGAGAAGGAGTGGCACGCCGATTATGACATCTTTAGTCTTGACAAAGAAGTTAATGGATATACACTTCGTTTAGGCAGGTACTCAGGCACTGCAGGGGACTTTCTTGCCACATTTGACTCAAACACTATCCATGACAACATGAAGTTCTCTACAAAGGATAAAGATCAGGACCGCACATCCAGTAACTGTGCAGCATCCTATGGTGGCTGGTGGTATGATAACTGCTACATTGTCATGCTGAATGGCAAAAGCCACATCTACTGGAAGAATGTGTGTACTGGAGATTGCGCCCAATCAATAATTATGGTCCGACCTACAGGTATTTGCTGAAGACAATACAAAAGAGAAATGGACTATGTGTTATAGCAGCAAACTGAATGGGAGTTCTTGAATATGGTGTATGAGTACTACTCTGATTATGTTATTTCTGCTCCATGAAAAGATTAGTAAAAAAAAAAAAACTAAAAGCATTACAGTTTGCAGTAATAATTTATTTCAGGGATTCCTATATTTTATTATCAATTTACATTGCTATGCTTAGCAGTAAAACAAAAGCCAATGGGACAGCAATATGAACACTGCCTTTAAGTGTATATGTGGTCATTACTTGACTACACTATTTGCAAAAACAAGATCAGTTTAATTCGTTTGAATTTGAAATGACTTTAGCTGTCAGATGTGACCATGTGGGGTTAAAGTGTTACTAAACCCATGACCCTGCATTCACTATATCTGGTCTCCCACAGTACACAGAACATGGAAATGCAATTATTTTAGTAAATATAAACTGTTAAATACCTTTTCTCATCAGCAGTATATAGCAGTCTTATGACTTCTATCAGAGTCTGGCTGAGCAATTTATATAGCTTTTAGGAGGCATTTTTATTCTCCTTTGACTGTCCTATGAGGCTGCATTATCCCTGACTCTCTGTATGGACAGTGCTGATTGACCCTGTGCTGATCACATGCACCCTCCCAAGAAAAAAAAAAACTCTCTAGCAATACACACCAAACTGAGCATGTGCAGAGTGCCCCTAAGGCTCTGTTCTATCAGCAGATGGATTGGGGATATTAAAAGAAGAGGAGGATCAGAGAAGACAGAATCAAACAGCCTTTTTACACAATGCGCAGGATTAACCCTTAGGTTTCACAGTCAGTATAACAAGCATGCTTTACTGCATATGAACACTGATTTTACTGCTGTGGGTTTAGTAACACTTTAAGTATAAATCTAGCAAAATGTCACTCTATGCAACCGACCACTTCTTATATTCCCATTGCACTAATTACTGGGCCTTAAATTGAAAGGTGTTGTAGCACCTGCCAACTGGTTAACCATTGAGAAAATATGTCACCAGCACACCATGGATCATGGTTGGGCATGTCCTGACAAAGGGGTCCCACATGGCCCTGGAAAGCTGTGCTATCATATGATCTTCTCAATAAAAATGTGGACTATATAATAAAGATCCAAGGTGTGTTGGCAACATACTTCCTTTATGCAACCAACCAAGCTGCATTTACTAAGACACTAATAATGTCTAGCTACAGGTCCCGTGATCACACAAGTATGTTTAATAAATTTACAACAGTGCATTTAAAAGCAAAAAGTAAACATATGTAAATAGATATTCCCTAAACATATGTATTGCGGCTTATCTGTAGTTCTTCATAAAATGCTACTACAAGAACCTCTGGATTTGGAACTTCATAGTCCCTCTGCCTGGCTGGTATATCCATAGAGTGTATTTCTTTAGTTCTGTTGTGAAAATAATTCAATATTCCTGTTTAAGACATGCATAACTGCAAACTACTGGAGAGAAATAGGGTTTTGCTCCAGTGCATTATTGTGGGTGCAAATAGGGTCACAAAAAAGACAAGGCAAATGATTTTTAGTGAAGGAAGGAGCAGCATTAATGTAAACATTTGAGTAGAAATACTATATGGAACCATAATGTCTGTCATTGAAGATTTTTTTTTTTTTAAAGGTGTGTTTTCTGGGCCTGTTGTCCTGACCCTGGCCTCATTGCCTAGTGAGTCACTGACCTGGAATAGGTATGCAGGATGGAAAATCAGATTTTCTAACTTCACTGGCTGAATACTTGTTCCAGGACATTGACTTGCTAAGCACTGAAGCTAGAATTAGGGTGACCCATGCCACTGGAAAAAAAGTTAGCCGTAGTCACAGGTTCACTTTAAACCAGAAAGAATATTGGCACAAAAACATTTTCAATAGGTTTAGGGTGCATTCACACTTATGCAAATTGGATGCTGATTTCTCTGCATCCAATTCGCATAACAGGAGATTGTGACAGGCTCTCAATGGAGCCGGTTCACATGTCCCCAGAGTGGCTGCGAAGCGGATTGCACAGGGGTCCTGTGCGTCTTTGGCTCTGTTTTAGGTCCGAATTCAGGCAAAAATTCTAGCCAGATTCGTCCCTGAAATGGAGAACAGGGATGCACCGGACCCCTGCTGTGAGCCGCATCCGGCATAAGTGTGAACCCAGCCTTGAGAGTTAACCCGAGCTGTGATTAGATGTGAGAACCCCTGCAGGGGGCTCCCGCGATTGGCTGCAATCGCAATTAATTGGACCGCTCACATGTGATCTCCCAAGCTGCTATCATATGTGAGTGATCAACCATGGCTGTAGGCACTCTGTGTCCAAGGCCGATCACTCGCATGTGATGGCTGCATGAGAGGTTACATGGAAGTGAGCGACTGACTGCGAGAGCCAACAGCCTTCCATTGTTTTCAATGGAGCTGCCTACTTGCAGCCAATCACAGCAACCCCCTGCTGGGGTTCTCGCATCCAATCACAGGTGTCTAGGTGTCACTTCTAATTTTCTCAGGTGTGAATGCACCCTATCAATGTAAAGCTAAAAAGGTGATAAGCAAATTATAGAGGTGGCTAATTGGGTGATTTATGTTCCAGAATTTAACCACAACTTTTTTTTTTGCTTCACTTTCAACAGTAAAAGTGTTGTGATGAATATCCCTTTAACCAGTCTGGGCTCCAAGTCTGTAAAGGAAAATGGCAATAACTTTTAATAGGGAACATAATGGAATTCCTTTGCATCTTTTTTTGGAAAAGCGCTACTTCCCATCAATCACTATTTTAAGGAGATCTTAAAGTTTATTTTTAACTATTTTATTCTGTTAATAAGTAAGCTTCACTACGGCATAAACATATAGTGTGTATACATGTAGATTATTAGTCCAGGCATGTGTATATGTAAATACTTTTACTGTATGTACGTTCTTTTCAGATGCAAGCAATTGCAAAATGCTAAAATAGTCTATTTAAAAAGCAGATAATTTGCTTTTACAAACATTGCCTGGTGGAGAATGAATCACTCCCATATAAAACACATGAGCCTGGATGGTTCTTCAACACAGAATGTTTGTGAAAGTCCTATTCACATACATTACAAATTTACCTATATGTGTTCTAAATTTATTCATAGTGTAAAGTGTGTAATATGTGAAATTCACTTCAACTACTAAATAAACTTTACAATCCAATGGGTACTTCATTTTTTGAGTGTATGTAAAATGATGATTTTTATGATTAACGTTATATATTAACCACTTATGGACTTAAGGATTTCCCACTGTAGGACCAGAGCACTTTTTGTGACTCAGCACTGCGTCGCTTTAACTGACAATTGCACGGTCGTGTAACGTTGTACCCAAACGAAACACGTATCCAAAAAAGATATATAAAAAAAAAAACAAATTTATTCATCAGTTTTGGCTGATATATATTCTTCCTCATATTTTTGGTAAAAAAAATTGCAATAGGCGTATATTGGTTGGGTTGGGCAAAAGTTATTGCGTCTACAATCTATGGGATAGATTTTGGTATTTTTATTTTTTTAAATTGTTTTTACTAGTAATGACAGTGATCTGCGATTTTTAGGGGTACTGCAATATTGCGGCGAACAAATCTGACCCCAAATGACACTTTTTGGGACCAGTGACATTATTACATTGATCAGTGCTATATAAATTCACTGATCAATGTAAAAATGACACAGGGTTAAACACTATGGGGTGATCCAGGGGTTAATTGTGTTCCATGGGTGTGCTCTAACTGTAGGGGGGATGGGCTGGCAGGGACATGACAGAAGATCACTGTTCCCGATGACTGGGAACAGTAGATCTCTGGCATGTCCCCTGTCAGAACGGGGATCTGCCTTGTTTACATTGGCAGATCCCCATTCTGCCTCTGTACTAGGCGATTGTGGGTTGCTGGCGGGCACACTCATGCAGCGTGCAGTGGGAGCAAGCGTGCGGTGGCGCACTCCTGCCCGCATCTGCACCTGCGTGAGCTGCCGTACAGCTACGGCGATTCACACATGAGACACCATATAATGAGAGTGTGGAAGCGCTGCCAAACAAATAATTAAAGTATGGAGGGATAGTAGATACCAATAATAACAACATATGTTTTTAGCTGTTAAAAGTGAACAGAATTTCAGGTAAACAGGAGAGCACCTAAGTGCTTGACAAAAAGTGCATATGAAGCGATAAAAAGAATACTACAAAATGTGCAAATAGAACACAGGTGCTACTCATAAAGTGCATACAAATCCAATTCTTAATACTAATAGATGTGCAAAACAGTGCAAATAAATAAAGTGCTGATGGCTACAAGGGATAAAGTGATAAAGGCAGGCTGAGAATCTGAAAATAGAAGCAAAGTCTATAGGTAAATAGATGTGAGGGATTCCCTTCTTGTGAAAGGTATAGCAGTCCGCAGGTGGATGATCAGGCTGGAATGCCGACGTGCTCCCTTCACCGGGTAGAGTGAACCCTCACCTCTAGAGAAGACCCCACCGGTTCTAAACTCTCATAAGTGCTGTAATAATTCATGGAATCCCGTGGCAACACTGTGCCCTCCCCCAGATAGATTGGAGGCTCACCTCAGATTAAGACCCCAATGGGCCTAGTAGCGCATGGTTGATGCAGGTAAGTATCCAGGTAGTGTCCCGTTAGAGCTTGTGGTCGGGATCCCCAATATTTTCTCCAGTAGTAAATCACCATGTAAACAAAAAAGACACCTCCAATAGTGCAATACATATTTACCATAGATGGAAGGTAATGACGGACAATGCCCCACTTAAAATGCACTCACATTTATTAATAATAAGACCAGCATATAATCCAATAAAATCCACGATGAAATGCACATGAATCTCACGTGTCAGATGCAAGTACCACCGCCAGGCTGGACCTCTACATGTTTCACCATTCCACTTGGCTTCATCTGGAGCAGGGGTAATAGTGGTACTTAAATAGTCTTTAACTGACCTTCCCTAAACAGCTGATAGTCATCCTGTCGATTGAAAGCACGCTGTGTGATCGGGATGATCGCACATGCGCACTGGCCGCTTCTAGGTAAGCTTAGTATGAAATCTGAGACCAGAGACTAAGCAAAAATGGCCACCGTGTGATGTCAGCGCTGTGGATCGCGCATGCTCAGAAGCTAATTCAATGTGACTGTAATCACTAGTGGACATGTGCAGCCCTGGCTGACGTCATTACACGGTGTCCATGAGGTCTTAGAACACTGTCACATTGAATTAGCCTCCGAGCATGCGCGATTCACAGCACTGACGTCACACGACGTCACACTATTTAAGTACCACTATTACCACTATTACCTCCCGCTCGGCTTATTCCTCCAGATGAGGCCACGTGGGGCGGTGAAACATGTAGAGGTCCAGCCTGGCAGTGAAATTCACATCTGACATGTGAGATTCATGTGCATTTTATCATGGATTTTATTGGATTATATGCTGGTCTTATTAATTAATGAGTGCATTTTAAGTGGGGCATTGTCAGTCATTACCTTCCATTTATGGTAAATATGTATTGCACTATTGGAGGTGTCTTTTTTGTTTACATGGTGATTTACTACTGGCGAAAATATTGGGGATCCCGACCACAAGCTCTAACGGGACACTATCCGGATACTTACCTCCATCAACCATGTGCTACTAGGCCCATTGGGGTCTTAGTCTGAGGTGAGCCTCCAGGCTCCAGTCTATCTGGGGGAGGACACAGTGTTGCCACGGGATTGCATGAATTATTACGGGATTACAGCACTTATGAGGGATTAGACCCGGTGAGGTCTTCTCTAGCAGTGAGGGTTCACTCTACCCGGTGAAGGGAGCACGTCGGCATTCCAGCCTGATCATCCACCTGCGGACTGCTATACCTTTCACAAGAAGGGAATCCCTCACATCTATTTACCTATAGACTTTGCTTCTATTTTCAGATTCTCAGCCTGCCTTTATCACTTTATCGCTTGTAGCCATCAGCACTTTATTTATTTGCATTGTTTTGCACATCTATTAGAATTAAGAATTGGATTTGTATGCACTTTATGAGTAGCACCTGTGTTCTATTTGCACATTTTGTAGTATTCTTTTTATCGCTTCATATGCACTTTTTGTCAACCATTTAGGTGCTCTCCTATTTACCTGAAATTGTGTTCACTATTGACAGCTAAAAACATATGTTGTTATTATTGGTATCTACTAGCCCCCCATATTTTAATTATTTTTTTGGCAGCGCTTCCATACTCTCATTATATGGTGATTACTGTTTTTAGATGGTGTGAAACACTAAAGGTGGCAGCAGCAGCCCTGATAACCAATCCTAGATCATTATATGGTGTTTGGCAGCTCATTACCACTTCACATCTTTGATTCATACAGGAGAGCCGACCTGCCACTGGCTGGTCAGCAAGTGGTTAAAGTGATTATAAAGGCAGAAGGTTTTTTATCTTAATGCATTCTATGCATTAAGATAAAAAACCTTCTGTGTGTAGCAGCCCCCCTAATACTTACTTGAGCCCCATCTCTATCCAGTGATGTACATGAGTGCCTCTCCCTCCTGACTCTCATTGGCTATCAATCAAAGTCAGTCAGCCAATCAGGAGAGAGAGGTGGGGCCGAACCGCTGCTTTGTGTCTGAATGGACACAGGGAGCTGCGGCTCGGCTCGGGTGCCCCCATAGCCTGGGGCGGTGATGTCATCACCGACCACGCCCCATGTCTATATAAGTGATGGATAACACACCAGACCTAACACAACAGTGGGAGCTAGCATCAGGAGAAGACATCAGAGGAAGAAATACTGGAGGCAGCAGATGAACCAGAGGAAGAAGACAGCGGGAGAAGAATCGGAGAGGGGAGAAGACATCGCCAAAGAAGGATGAAGACCGGAGGGTGAAAACACATTGGAGCTTCTTTACTAAAGGATTATGTCAAAAACCTGTGTAGTGTTTTTATTTATTTTTGACACCTTTTTTGGTGAATGAGTAGGGGTACAGTGCCCCCTTACTCATTCACATAGGGTGGAGGCTGGGATCTAGGTGGCTCCCTTCCTTAAGGGGGCTTCCAGATTCCGATAAGCCCCCTGCCTGCAGACCTCCACAACCACTGCCCAGGGTTGTGGGGACAAGTGCTTTGGGGTGGAGGGGTGCAGAGATGTTGAAGGCGTGTGGCCTGGTAAGGTCCAAGAATGGGGGGCGCTCGCTCATGCCTCCCCCTTTCCTGTCCTGCCAGGCTGCATGCTCGGATAAGGGTCTGGTATGGATTTTGGGGGGGACCCCAATGCCGTTTCTTTGTTTCATTTTGGCGAGGGGTTCTAAGAGCACCATTATGATCTGACTTGGATGTGACTTCTATTCAAATCAATAAACTCTCATAGGGAACCATTGATTTTGACATGTCAAAAAATAAACGATTGACGTGGCTTAATGCTGTATCCAGCGTCAAGCCGCATTTAGCAGCGTCAGACGAGACGTATTTACAGCTGTAACGCCGGTCCTCAGAACGTGCTGGCCCTGGGTTTTTTTTGCAGCTTGAAAACGCCTATGCCACTTACAGCTCCTAAAAGCCTGTGCATGCTTGAAGTCATAGAATAACATGGAGAGGCGTTTTTAACCACTTCAGCTCCGGAAAGATTTCACACTTTAGGACCAGAGCACTTTTTGCGATTCGGCACTGCGTCGCTTTAACTGACAATTGTGCAGTCGTGCTACGTTGTACCCAAATTAAATTTGCGTCCTTTTTTTCCCACAAATAGAGCTTTCTTTTGGTGGTATTTGATCCCCTCTGCGTCATTTCTGTTCGCCGCTATAAATAAAAAAAAGCGACAATTTTTTTAAAAAAAAGTTTTTCTTACTTTTTGCTAAAATGCAAATCCAAAAAACATTTTCTTTTCATTGGTTTTGGCCAATTTATATTCTTCCTCATATTTTTGGTTAAAAAAATCACAATCAGCATTTATTGATTGGTTTGCGCAAAAGTTGCCGCGTTTACGGATGATGAGAATTAATTTCTGGGCTTTTTATTTTTATTTTTTACTAGTAATGGCGGCGATATGCGATTTGTAGCGGTACTGGGATATTGCAGGGGACATGTCGGACCATTTTGACACTTTTTTGGGACCACTGGCATTTATACAGCGATCAGTGCTATAAAATTGCACTGATTACTGTGTAAATGCAATTGGCAGTGAAGGGGTTAACCTGGGCTGGGCTGTCAGGGGGAGGGGAATGATCACGGCTTCCATATACAGGAAACCTGTGATCACAGCGCTTCCGACCTCTATGAGAACGGAGATCCGTGTTTACTTACACGGACCTCCTTTCTTTCACTGCGGGCGGGGCATCGCTCGCGGGTATTCGGCGGCGATCGAGTCTGCCGTACCCGCTCTTGGCCCCCCTGGACACAGTGAGAGCGCGACTGAGGTTCCAGCGGCGCGTGCTCACAATGCTCGTTATCGCGGGCACCGCCAGGTGACGGCGGTTCGCGATAACGAGCCATCTTACCGCCGTCACGCTGCGGTGGGCGGTCGGCAAGTGCTTAAGCTGCAAAAAAAAGTCTGACGCTGGTAAAAGCAGCTGTAATAATGTCCTGTTTGCATGAGGCTTTGGTGTTTTTTTGGCCAGATCACCAGGTGAAGACAAAGGGGAAAAACTAATGCAGCCACCACATCTAATGACTGGCAAGCTGCAATCTAATACATTTTTGGTTTGGGGTTTAATACCACTTTAACACATTGAGCTCAACAAAATAAACATTCCCCAGTAAACTATTTGTCAATTTTTTTACCCCAGCACTTGCAGATTACAACTTTCAGAGAGTTTGGCTTTTGCTTTCTCAGTTCTGCTTCTGTGAACTTTCACAGGAAAGCACATCTCCCAACTTTCTGAAACGTATACTGCAAAGTATGTAGGCAAAGGATACACCCCTGCCGCATCCCCAGTTATAGGGATCATGATGAATTAATATTTAAAAAGGAATGGATAAATCTATTGCTTTTCTCAGCACTGCTTCTTCTTTACACTGTTTTTTAAAAATAACAAATGCAATAATTTCAAGGTAGAATCAATGATTTAGTTTAGCATAACCCTTTGGTAGTTAAATAATGCATTCTCCTGGGTCTCCTCAGAATTCTTTTGCTAAGATCTATCCTTTTCAGCCTTCAGATGCTATGGGAAACTCAGATGCTATGGGTAGACACAGCTTTTCAGAAGCTAGCAAGACACGTGACTCTATGGACAGACGAGACCTCAGGAAGGTGTATGTCCTGGCAGGATTACTTTGTCCCCCTGCGGTAGCCCTTACTTCCATCTTTAGAGCCTTGAAGCCTTGGAAGAAAAACATGGAGAAAGCCATTAAATTGGGCATAGACGAGAAGACTATCATCACAGCATTGGATGAGATCAAATTAACTTCCAATTTTTTTAGCCGAATGCTCCATAGATAAGGTGTGTCTGTCAACTAGAATGATGGGGCACTGTATAACATCAAAGAGCGCACTGTGGCTTACGAACTGGGCCGCAGACTCTTCCTCTAAACAAGCCCTTTGTTCAAAATGGCAAAAGTCTGTTTGGGAAACCTCTCGAGGAAGGCATAAGTAGGGTCGCTTGAGAAAAGTCGGGCCTCATTTTGCAAGATAATGAAGACATCAACAGCAGCCCTTACAAAAGGTTTAGGTAGTGGTATTGTTAATCCAGAGCCTTTAGAGGATGCAACTTCTCTCACTCCCAATGAAGAGGAATGCAATCTTCTTTCCTGCAGAACATCAAATCAAAAACGGTGCAGGGGGCCAAGCCAGAGCAGAAATCTTTCTGAAGCATCCCCAGTAGGTGGTAGGCTGTCTCAGTTTTAAGACATTTGAAGGAAGGAGGTTACAGGATCGAGTTCTCCTCTTGCCCACATCAAGATCACATTGTAGAGACCTCAGTGCCCAAGCACCCAGAAAAGAAGAGGGTCTTAGAATCTTATGTAAGAGAATTATTGGAAGAACGAGCCATTGTTCAAGTTCCTCCAGAAGAAGAAACTGCTGGTCTCTATTCAAGAACTTTCCTGGTGAAGAAAGCTTTGGGAGGTAACAGGCTGGTCCTCGATCTGAAAGAGCTCAACAAATTCATCATAGTCACTCATTTCCGCATGGAATCCTTGCAGACAATATTGTCTGTTTTAAAGAAAAATGACTTGATGATCTCAATAGACAGTCATCAGAAGTTTCTACGGTTTGTGATTGCCAGTCGGCATTACCAATTTATTTGTCTCCCATTTGGCTTGTCTACAGCCCCCCCACACCTTTTCAAAAATGTTTGTGTGGGTGATAGCCCTTCTGTGTCTGCCTAATATAAGGGCAAACCGTTATGTAGATGATGTGCTCATTCCGGCGAGCTCTCCACAGATCCTGGACACAAAATCCTGGTGCTACAGACTCTGTTGAAGTTGGCTGGGTGGTCAATTACCAGAAAAGCCAACTGTCTCCTCTGCAGTCAATTGAATATTTGGGTGGCATTTTTGACACAGTCAGAGAGACAGTGTTTCTACCTCAATGGAAGATTACACAGTTAATGACCTGTACTAAAATGGTCATAATTCACTGAGTGCAGAAAAACTCCATGGCACTATTGGGTGTGTTGACAGCGGCTATCCCAGCAGTCCCATGGGCCCTTTGGCATATGAGACATCTTCAGAATGTGTTCCTTCTGCAATGGAATCATCTCTAGATCAGAGGATTCTCATTTCCCACTCTTTTCACCAAGATCTGATCTGGTGGTCAACACGGAACAAGTTGACTCAGGGGGTACCCCTCAACCCTGGAGATTAGGTCATTTGTACTTTGGATGCCAATCTCCGGGGTTGGGGGGGGGGGGGCACATTGCCTCGGATACCAAGTCCAAGGACAATGGCAGATGCATCTTCCTCCTCAATCCAATATTCTGGTGGCGGCATCACATGCGCTAAAGGCTTTTTCCAAACTTCTGACTACAAAATAGCGGTAGCTTATATAGCAAATCAGGGTAGCACAAGGGGTTTTCGTCTTCTGAAGATAGCGGCCAAAATTTTTCCTTCAGCAGAGGAACACCTGCAGGCCTTGACTGTTTCCTACCTCCCGGGGAGTGAAAATATCCTAGCGGATAGGCTAAGCCGTAAATTTGCGGACAAGAACAAGTGTTCCTTAAACCCCAGATATCTCAGACCAGTCTTCGATAACTGGGGAATTCTGGAAGTGGATCGGATAGTGACATCTGAGAATGCCTGTCTTCCTCATTTCTGTTTTTTGAGTCATCAGGCAATGGTTCAGGGTGCCTTCTCAATCCGCTGGAACTTCAGCCTGTTGTATGTATTCCCTCCAACAGCCCTAATTCTGAGGACCGTTCTGAGAATCAGCAGGGAGGCAGAGAAATCAATCATTGCGGTACCATTTACCTCTGGTGTTGGAAGTTCTCAGAAGTCATCCTTTCCATCCTATTGAATCATGTTCTGTGGAGCAGCTCACTTGGAAGGTAGTCTTCCTAACCGCTGTAACTTCCGCTCGAACAGCGCCTGAACTTAGAGCACGCTCCTCAGAGGAACTGTTCTATATCGTCCATTTCGACAAAGTCCTTCTTTGGACTTCTCTAGAGTTCACACCCAAGGTTTCCTCCTCTTTTCACTACAACTGGGAGGCAGTTGTACCCTCGCTAGCAACAGAGCCTCGGAGATCAGAAGATTTCTCTGGTTTGGACATGGTAACCTTAATCAAGACCTACCTCCTAAAAACCAAGGAGTTGCGAGTAGATAACAATCTCTTTATCTGTCCGAAAGAACTGAAGAAGGGAAAGTCATTTTCTTCAAGAATTATCGCTACTTGGATATGAAATGCAATGTACTTCTCATACTCTGCTAAAGGCCTGCTGCCACCACAATAGATTAGAGCTCACTCAACACGGGGAGTATCGGTATCTTGGGCATCCCACACTAAAGTCTTGACGGAAATGATATACAAGGCAACCAAATACATTTGTTAAGCATTATAAGCAAGATGTACTGGCAGCCACTCACTGTCAGTTTGGCAGGACGGTTCTTTCTCCTGCTTGTTCCCAAAAGTAAACGATTGTTATGCAGCATTTTTTTGTTTTACAACTGTGTCCTACTTATTCTTCATTTTTTTGTATGTATTGCTGGTTACATCGTGAGGTAGGCTGTTATGAGGAGACCCAAGAATATGGAAATTGTTATCAGATACTTACCACGTCCTGTCACAATGCTAAAAGACAGAATTATGGGTAAGGGACAATTGCTCTTTTTTAGTACTATTAAGGTGGTCCTTCTGGGGTCAAAGGGGACGAAGATGACCCAAGGTATGCTGTCATGAAGAGACTCCAAGAAAGGAAAATTAGGGTAAGCATCTGATAACAATTTGCTGTTATTTTATAGAGGTCTATATATCAGACCAAAAGGAGGGACAACTACGGAGGAAATAGGACCAGAGGGATTTGGTTACAAAAGAGGCACTCTTCCTCCAAATGAGGGACAGTTGGAAGCTATGAGAAAGAGTTATAACAATCCAAATCTAACTCTGCACTCTTACTAATATGTGAATATTAAATCAACTGTGCAGCCGCTCTAAATTTTTTTTATAGTATATATATATATATATATATAGTAGAACGCAAATAAATAAATTAATAAATACATTAATTCTACTGAGCAGCACTATAGCATAGCTCATCTCAGTAGAATTCATTTGTTTATTTGTGTTCTACTTTACTTATACACCATGGGAAAGAGTTAACAGTGGACAATGCAGATTCCAGCCAGACTGTTAGCTTGAAAAAGGGATGGAGGGAGGAGGATGGGAGGGCAGGGCAATGCCTTGTCAATATAGGATAGGGATTGTGTGTTTCTATTGATGCATGCAGGGAGACACAACTCTAGTCCCTGCATGCAAGGTTAGCTCCATAGGGTGCTGCAAGGGGAAAGGGCCACGACAAGCAGGAAATTTAGGGCAGCACCATGGCACCAGGTTAAATTGGAACATAGGCAAAGATTGAAATATAAAAGAAACAACATACTTAGTAAGTGATTAAATCGGTTGCTGAAAGGGCTTAAAAATATCACTTTAATATGTACTATGTGAAAGAAGGATTATTTATATAATGTTATCTTGAAAATAGTGTTATATCTTGCAAAGCAGCAAAGTGATGGAGTTTGTATGTTCCCACTGTGCCGGTGTGGGTTTCCTCCGGCTACTCTGGTTTCCTTCCACATTCCAAAGACATGCTGGTAGCTGAATTGACCTTAGTATATATATATATATATATATATGAATGTGAGTTAAGGGCCTTAGAGTGTAAGCTCCTTGAAGACAGAGACTGATGTAAATGTATAATATACAGTATATGTAAAGCGATGCGTAGAATTGTCGGTGCTACATAAATGCATTTAATAAATAAGTACAGTATCTCACAAAAGCTGAGGGTTAAGGTGATGAACTGGTCTTCAGACCTAAACCCTATTGTACATCTGTGGGGCATCCTCAAATGGAAGGTGGAGGAGCGCAAGGTCTCTAACATCCCCCAGCTCCGTGATGTTATTATGGAGGAGTGGAAGAGGACTCCAGTGGCAACCTGTGAAGCTCTGGTGAACTCAATGCCGAAGAGGGTTAAGGCAGTGCTGGAAACTAATAGTGGCCACACAAAATATTGACATTTTGGGCCCAATTTGGACATTTTCACTTAGGGGTGTACTCACTTTTGTTGCCAGAGGTTTAGACAATAATGGCTGTGTGTTGAGTTATTTTGAGGGGACAGCAAATTTACACTGTTATACAAGCTGTACACTCACTACTTTACATTGTAGCAAAGTGTCATTTCTTCAGTGTCGTCACATGAAAAGATAGAATAAAATATTTACAAAAATGTGAGGTGTGTACTCACTTTTGTGAGATACTGTAGTTGGCACTTTAACTAGTTATGGTATCTGCTGTCCTTGTGCAGTTTGCAGAACTAACACTAGATGGCTTCCCTACTCTATTATTTTACCACATGCATATGTGAGAGATTTGTATGATTGCTGCATGGTTCTGCTGTTCATTTTCCTTGTGTATTTGAATTGGCAGCATGGGATGCAGTAAAATTGTTTATATTTATTCAATTGGCACCTAAGTACATGACTGGTATCTGTACCTGGTAGGTATCTGACTTACAGTAGATGGTGCATCAGTTTATATTCTTGCAGGTCTGCCAGGGGCTT
>BLSH010230345.1:1134264-1151176 GCA_018402905.1 Glandirana rugosa
TTCCCTGTCTAATAACAAGATATTAGTAGAGGATCAAGATTTCCCTTAGGAGATGATTATAAAACAATAATCTGTCCCTTACAGCAACAGCAGGAATCTCTCCCTTTAGAACTAAGAGATGATTATAGAACAAAAATCTGTCCCTTAGAGCAACAGCAGGAACCTGACCCTATAGGAGTAGGCAATGATTTTAGAACAATAATCTGTCCCTTACAGCAACAGCAGGAGCCTCTCCCTTTAGAACTAGGAAATGATTATAGAACAATAATCTGTCCCTTACAGCAACAGCAAGAACCCGACCCTATAGGAGTAGTCAATGATTTTAGAACAATAATCTGTCCCTTACAGCAACAGCATGAACCTGACCCTATAGGAGTAGGCGACGATTTTAGAACAATAATCTGTCCCTTACAGCAACAGCAGGAACCTCTCCCTTTAGAACTAGGAGATGATTATAGAACAATAATCTGTCCCTTACAGCAACAGCAGGAACCTGACCCTATAGGAGTAGGCGATGATTTTAGAACAATAATCTGTCCTTTACAGTAACAGCAGGAACCTGAACCTATAGGAGTAGACAATGATTTTAGAACAATAATCTGTCCCTTACAGCAACAGCAGGATCCTGAACATATAGGAGTAGGCGATGATTTTAGATCAATAATCTGTCCCTTACAGCAACAGCAGGAACCTCTACCTTTAGAACTAGGAGATGATTATAGAACAATAATCTGTCCCTTACAGCAACAGCAGGAACCTGACCCTATAGGAGTAGGCGATGATTTTAGAACAATGATCTGTACCTTAAAGCAACAGCAGGAACCTCTCCCTTTAGAACTAGGACATGACTATAGAACAATAATCTGTACCTTACAGCAACAGAAGGAACCTCTCCCTTTAGAACTAGGACATGATTATAGAACAATAATCTGTACCTTACAGCAACAGAAGGAACCTCTCCCTTTAGAACTAGGAGATGATTATAAAACAATAATCTGTCCCTTACAGCAACAGCAGGAATCTCTCCCTTTAGAACTAAGAGATGATTATAGAACAAAAATCTGTCCCTTACTGCAACAGCAGGAACCTGACCCTATAGGAGTAGGCAATGATTTTAGAACAATAATCTGTTCCTTACAGCAACAGCTGGAACCTCTCCCTTTAGAACTAGGAGATGATTATAGAACAATAATCTGTCCCTTACAACAACAGCAGGAACCTGACCCTATAAGAGTAGTCGATGATTTTGGAACAATAATCTGTACCTTACAGCAACAGCAGAAGCCTCTCCCTTTAGAACTAGGAGATGATTATATAATAATAATCTGTTCCTTACAGCAACAGCAGGAACCTGACCCTATAGGAGTAGGCGATGGTTTTAGAACAATAAGCTGTCCCTTACAGCAACAGCAGGGTCCTCTCCCTTTAGAACTAGGAGATGATTATAGATCAGTAATATGTCTCTTACAGCAACAGAAGGAACCTCTCTAGAACTAGGAGATGATTTTAGAACAATAATCTGTCCCTTACAACAACAGCAAGAACCTCTCCCTTTAGAACTAGGAGATGATTATAGAACAATAATCTGTCCCTTACAGCAACAGCAGGAACCTGACCATATAGGAGTAGGCGATGATTTTAGAACAATAATC
The DNA here is from genome assembly GCA_018402905.1 of Glandirana rugosa. NCBI lineage: Eukaryota > Metazoa > Chordata > Amphibia > Anura > Ranidae > Glandirana > Glandirana rugosa. Next base: position 1,135,917 of record BLSH010230345.1, read on the forward strand.
TTTGCCTTACAGCAACAGCAGGAACCTCTCCCTTTAGAACTAGGAGATGATTATAGAACAATAATCTGTCCCTTACAGCAACAGCAGGAACCTGACTCTATAGGAGTAGGCGATGATTTTAGAACAATAATCTGTCCTTTACAGTAACAGCAGGAACCTGAACCTATAGGAGTAGACAATGATTTTAGAACAATAATCTGTCCCTTACAGCAACAGCAGGAACCTGAACCTATAGGAGTAGGCAATGATTTTAGAACAATAATCTGTACCTTACAGCAACAGCAGGATCCTCTCCCTTTAGAACTAGGAGATGATTATAGAACAATAATCTGTCCCTTACAGCAACAGCAGGAATCTCTCCCTTTAGAACTAAGAGATGATTATAGAACAAAAATCTGTCCCTTACTGCAACAGCAGGAACCTGACCCTATAGGAGTAGGTAATGATTTTAGAACAATAACCTGTCCCTTACAGCAACAGCAGGAACTTCTCCCTTTAGAACTAGGAGATGATTATAGAACAGCAATCTGTCCCTTACAGCAACAACAGAAACCTGACCCTATAGGAGTAGGCAATGATTTTAGAACAATAATCTGTCTCTTACAGCAACAGCAGGAACCTCTCCCTTTAGAACTAGGAGATGATTATAGATCAGTAATATGTCAATTACAGCAACAGAAGGAACCTCTCTAGAACTAGGAGATGATTTTAGAACAATAATCTGTCCCTTACAACAACAGCAAGAACCTCTCCCTTTAGAACTAGGAGATGATTATAGAACAGTAATCTGTCCCTTACTGCAACAGCAGGAACCTGACCATATAGGAGTAGGCGATGATTTTAGAACAATAATCTTTGCCTTACAGCAACAGCAGGAACATCTCCCTTTAGAACTAGGAGATGATTATAGAACAATAATCTGTCCCTTACAGCAACAGCAGGAACCTGACCCTATAGGAGTAGGCGATTATTTTAGAACAATAATCTGTCCCTTCCAGCAACAGCAGGAACCTGAACCTATAGGAGTAGACAATGATTTTAGAACAATAATCTGTCCCTTACAGCAAAAGCAGGAACCTGAACCTATACGAGTAGGCGATGATTTTAGAACAATAATCTGTCCCTTACAGCAACAGCAGGAACCTCTACCTTAAGAACTAGGAGATGATTATAGAACAATAATCTGTCCCTTACAGCAACAGCAGGAACCTGACCCTATACGAGTAGGCGATGATTTTAGAACAATAATCTGTCCCTTACAGCAACAGCAGGAGCCTCTCCCTTTAGATCTAGGAGATGATTATAGAACAATAATCTGTCCCTTATAGCAACAGCAGGAACATGACCCTATAGGAGTAGTCGATGATTTTAGAACAATAATCTGTCCCTTACAGCAACAGCAGGAACCTGACCCTATAGGAGTAGGCGATGATTTTAGAACAATAATCTGTCCCTTACAGCAACAGCAGGAACCTCTCCCTTTAGAACTAGGAGATGATTATAGAACAATAATCTGTCCCTTACAGCAACAGCAGGAACCTGACCCTATAGGAGAAGGCGATGATTTTAGAACAATAATCTGTACCTTACAGCAACAGCAGGAACCTCCCCCTTTAGAACTAGGAGATGATTATAGATCAGTAATCTGTCCCTTACAGCAACAGAAGGAACCTCTCTAGAACTAGGAGATGATTATAGAACAAAAATCTGCCCCTTACAGCAACAGCAAGAACCTCTTTCTTTAGAACTAGGAGATGATTATAGAACAATAATCTGTACCTTACAGCAACAGCAGGAACCTGACCCTATAGGAGTAGGCGATGACTTTAGAACAATAATCTGTCCCTTACAGCAACAGCAGGAACCTCTCCCTTTAGAACTAGGAGATGATTATAGAACAATAATCTGTCCCTTACAGCAACAGCAGGAACCTCTCCCTTTAGAACTAGGAGATGATTATAGAATAATAATCTGTCCCTTACAGCAACAGCAGGAACCTGACCCTATAGGTGTAGGCGATGATTTTAGAACAATAATCTGTCCCTTACAGCAACAGAAGGATCCTCTCCCTTTAGAACTAATAGATGATTATAAAACAATAATCTGTCCCTTACAGCAACAGCAGAAACCTCTCCCTTTAGAACTAGGAGATGATTATAGAACAATAATCTGTTCCTCACAGCAACAGCAGGAACCTGACCCTATAGGAGTAGGCAATGATTTTAGAACAATAACCTGTCCGTTACAGCAACAGAAGGAACTTCTCCCTTTAGAACTAGGAGATGATTTTAGAACAATAATCTTTCCCTTACAGAAACAGCAGGAATCTGACCCTACAGGAGTAGGCAATGATTTTAGAACAATAATCTGTCCCTTACAGCAACAGCAGGAACCTCTCCCTTTAGAACTAGGAGATGATTATAGAACAATAATCTGTCCCTTACAGCAACAGCAGGAACCTGACCCTATAGGAGTAGTCGATTATTTTGGAACAATAATCTGTCCCTTACAGCAACAGCAGGAGCCTCTCCCTTTAGAACTAGGAGATGATTATATAACAATAATCTGTCCCTTACAGCAACAGCAGAAACCTCTCCCTTTAGAATTAGGAGATGATTATAGAACAATAATCTGTCCCTTACAGCAACAGAAGGAATCTCTCCCTTTAGAACTAGGAGATGATTATAGATCAAAAATCTGTCCCTTACAGCAACAGAATGAACATCTCTAGAACTAGGAGATGATTATAGAACAATAATCTGTCCCTTACAGCAAGAGCAGGAACCTGACCCTATAGGAGTAGGTGATGATTTTAGAACAATAATCTGTCCCTTACAGCAACAGCAGGAACCTCTACCTTTAGAACTAGGAGCTGATTATAGAACAATAATCTGTCCCTTACAGCAACAGTAGGAAACTGACCCTATAGGAGTAGGCGATGATTTTAGAACAATAATCTGTCCCTTACAGCAACAGCAGGAGCCTCTCCCTTTAGAACTAGGAGATGATTATAGAACAATAATCTGTCCCTTACAGCAACAACAGGAACCTGACCCTATAGGAGTATGCAATGATTTTAGAACAATAATCTGTCTCTTACAACAACAGCAGGAACCTCTCCCTTTAGAACTATGAGATGATTATAGAACAATAATCTGTCCCTAACAGCAACAGCAGGAACCTGACCCTATAGGAGTATTCAATGATTTTAGAACAATAATCTGTCCCTTAAAGCAACAGCAGGAACCTGACCCTATAGGAGTAGGCGATGATTTTAGAACAATAAGCTGTCCCTTACAGCAACAGCAGGAACTTCTCTCTTTTGAACTAGGAGATGATTATAGAACAATAATCTGTCCCTTAAAGCAACAGCAGGAACCTCTACCTTTAGAACTAGGAGATGATAATAGACCAATAATCTGTCCCTTACTGCAACAGAAGGAACCTATCCCTTTAGAACAAGGGAATGATTATAGAACAATAATCTGTCCCTTACAGCAACAGCAGGAACCTCTCCCTTTAGAACTAGGGGATGATTATAGGACAATAATCTGTCCCTTACAGCAACAGCATAAACCTGACCCTATAGGAGTAGGCGATGATTTTAGAACAATAATCTGTCCCTTACAGCAACAGCAGGAACCTCTCCCTTTAGAACTAGGAGATGATTATAGAACAATAATCTGTCCCTTACAGCAACAGAAGGAACCTCTCCCTTTAAAACTAGGAGATGGTTATAAAACAATAATCCGTCCCTTACAGCAACAGCAGGAACCTCTCCCTTTAGAACTAAGAGATGATTATAGAACAATAATCTGTCCCGTACAGCAACAGAAGGAACCTGTCCCTATAGGAGTAGGCAATGTTTTCAGAACAATAACCTGTCCCTTACAGCAACAGCAGGAACTTCTCCCTTTAGAACTAGGAGATGATTATAGAACAGCAATCTGTCCCTTACAGCAACAACAGGAACCTGACCCTATAGGAGTAGGCAATGATTTTAGAACAATAATCTGTCTCTTACAGCAACAGCAGGAACCTCTCCCTTTAGAACTAGGAGATGATTATAGAACAATAATCTGTCCCTAACAGCAACAGCAGGAACCTGACCCTATAGGAGTATTCGAAGATTTTAGAGCAATAATCTGTCCCTTAAAGCAACAGCAGGAACCTGACCCTATAGGAGTAGGCGATGATTTTAGAACAATAAGCTGTCCCTTACAGCAACAGCAGGAACCTCTCCCTTTAGAACTAGGAGATGATTATAGGACAATTATCTGTCCCTTACAGCAACAGCATAAACCTGACCCTATAGGAGTAGGCGATGATGTTAGAACAATAATCTGTCCCTTACAGCAACAGCAGGAACCTCTCCCTTTAGAACTAGGAGATGATTATAGAACAATAATCTGTCCCTTACAGCAACAGAAGGAACCTCTCCTTTTAAAGCTAGGAGATGATTATAAAACAATAATCCGTCCCTTACAGCAACAGCAGGAACCTCTCCCTTTAGAACTAGGAGATGATTATAGATCAATAATCTGTCCCTTACAGCAACAGAAGGAACCTCTCTAGAACTAGGAAATGATTATAGAACAATAATCTGTCCCTTACAGCAACAGCAAGAACCTCTCCCTTTAGAACTAGGAGATGATTATAGAACAATAATCTGTCCCTTACAGCAAGAGCAGGAACCTGACCCTATAGGAGTAGGCAATGATCTTAGAACAATAATCTGTCCCTTACAGCAACAGCAGAACCTCTCCCTTTAGAACTAGGAGATAATTATAGAATAATAATCTGTCCCTTACAGCAACAGCAGGAACCTGACCCTATAGGAGTAGGCGATGATTTTAGAACAATAATCTGTCCCTTACAGCAACAGCAGGAACCTCTCACTTTAGAACTAGGAGATCATTATACAACAATAATCTGTCCCTTACAGCAACAGAAGGATCCTCTCCCTTTAGAACTAGGAGATGATTATAAAACAATAATCTGTCCCTTACAGCAACAGCAGAAACCTCTCCCTTTAGAACTAGGAGATGATTATAGAACAATAATCTGTTCCTCACAGCAACAGCAGGAACCTGACCCTATAGGAGTAGGCAATGATTTTAGAACAATAACCTGTCCATTACAGCAACAGCAGGAACTTCTCCCTTTAGAACTAGGAGATGATTTTAGAACAATAATCTTTCCCTTACAGAAACAGCAGGAATCTGACCCTACAGGAGTAGGCAATGATTTTAGAACAATAATCTGTCCCTTACAGCAACAGCAGGAACCTATCCCTTTAGAACTAGGAGATGATTATAGAACAATAATCTGTCCCTTACAGCAACAGCAGGAACCTGACCCTATAGGAATAGGCGATGATTTTAGAACAATAATCTGTCCCTTACAGCAACAGCAGGAGCCTCTCCCTTTAGAACTAGGAGATGATTATAGAGCAATAATCTGTCCCTTACAGCAACAGCAGGACCTGACCCTATAGGAGTAAACAATGATTTTAGAACAATAATCTGTCCCTTACAGCAACAGCAGGAACCTGAACCTATAGGAGTAGGCAATGATTTTAGAACAATAATCTGTCCCTTACAGCAACAGCAGAGCCTCTCCCTTTAGAACTAGGAGATGATTATAGAATGATAATCTGTCCCTTACAGCAACAGCAGGAACCTGACCCTATAGGAGTAGGCGATGATTTTAGAACAATAATCTGTCCCTTACAGCAACAGCAGGAAACTCTCCCTTCAGAACTAGGAGATGATTATGCAACAATAATCTGTCCCTTACAGTAACAGAAGGATCCTCTCCCTTTAGAACTAATAGATGATTATAAAACAATAATCTGTCCCTTACAGCTACAGCAGAAACCTCTCCCTTTAGAACTAGGAGATGATTATAGAACAATAATCTGTCCCTTACAGCAACAGCAGGAATCTGACCCTACAGGAGTAGTCAATGATTTTAGAACAATAATCTGTCCCTTACAGCAACAGCAGGAACCTGACCCTATAGGAGTAGGAAATGATTTTAGAACAATAAGCTGTCCCTTACAGCAACAGCAGGAACCTCTCCCTTTTGAACTAAGAGATGATTATAGAACAATAATCTGTCCCTTACAGCAACAGCAGGGACCTCTCCCTTTAGAACTAGGAGATGATTATAGAACAATAATCTGTCCCTTACAGCAACAGCATAAACCTGACCCTATAGGAGTAGGCGATGATTTTAGAACAATAATCTGTCCCTTACAGCAACAGCAGGAGCCTCTCCCTTTAGAACTAGGAGATGATTATATAACAATAATCTGTCCCTTACAGCAACAGCAGGAATCTGACCCTATACGAGTAGGTGATGATTTTAGAACAATAATCTGTCCCTTACAGCAACAGCAGGAACCTCTCCCTTTAGAACTAGGAGATGATTATAGAACAATAATCTGTCCCTCACAGCAACAGAAGGAACATCTCTAGAACTAGGAGATGATTATAGAACAATAATCTGTCCCTTACAGCAACAGCAAGAACCTCTCCCTTTAGAACTAGGAGATGATTATAGAACAATAATCTGTCCCTTACAGCAAGAGCAGGAACCTGACCCTATAGGAGTAGCCGATGATTTTAGAACAATAATCTGTCCCTTACAGCAACAGCAGGAACCTGAACCTATAGGAGTAGGCAGTGATTTTAGAACAATAATCTGTCCCTAACAGCAACAGCAGGAACCTCTACCTTTAGAACTAGGAGATGATTATAGAACAATAATCTGTCCCTTACATCAACAGTAGGAAACTGACCCTATAGGAGAAGGCGATGATTTTAGAACAATAATCTGTCCCTTACAGCAACAGCAGGAGCCTCTCCCTTTAGAATTAGGAGATGATTATAGAACAATAATCTGTCCCTTACAGCAACAGCAGGAACCTGACCCTATAGGAGTATTCGATGATTTTAGAACAATAATCTGTCCTTTAAAGCAACAGCAGGAACCTGACCCTATAGGAGTAGGCGATGATTTTAGAACAATAAGCTGTCCCTTACAGCAACAGCAGGAACCTCTCCCTTTTGAACTAGGAGATGATTATAGAACAATAATCTGTCCCTTACAGCAACAGCAGGGACCTCTCCCTTTAGAACTAGGAGATGATTATAGAACAATAATCTGTCCCTTACAGCAACAGAAGGAACCTATCCCTTTAGAACAAGGAGATGATTATAGAACAATAATCTGTCCCTTACAGCAACAGCAGGAACCTCTCCCTTTAGAACTAAGAGATGATTATAGAACAATAATCAGTCCCTTACAGCAACAGAAGGAAACTGACCCTATAGGAGAAGGCGATGATTTTAGAAAAATAAGCTGTCCCTTACAGCAACAGCAGGAACCTCTCCCTTTAGAACTTGGAGATGATTATAGATCAATAATCTGTCCCTTACAGCAACAGAAGGAACCTCTCTAGAACTAGGAGATGATTATAGAACAATAATCTGTCCCTTAAAGCAACATCAAGAACCTCTCCCTTTAGAACTAGGAGTTGATTATAGAACAATGATCTGTCCCTTACAGCAACAGCAGGAACCTCACCCTATAGGAGTAGGCAATAATTTTAGAACAATAATCTGTCCCTTACAACAACAGCAGGAACCTGAACCTATAGGAGTAGGCAATGATTTTAGAACAATAATATGTCCCTAACAGCAACAGCAGGAACCTCTACCTTTAGAACTAGGAGATGATTATAGAACAATAATCTCTCCCTTACAGCAACAGTAGGAAACTGACCCTATAGGAGTAGGCGATGATTTTAGAACAATAATCTGTCCCTTACAGCAACAGCAGGAGCCTCTCCCTTTAGAACTAGGAGATGATTACAGAACAATAATCAGTCCCTTACAGCAACAGAAGGAAACTGACCCTATAGGAGAAGGCGATGATTTTAGAAAAATAAGCTGTCCCTTACTGCAACAGCAGGAACCTCTCCCTTTAGAACTAGGAGATGATTATAGATCAATAATCTGTCCCTTACAGCAACAGAAGGAACCTCTCTAGAACTAGGAGATGATTATAGAACAATAATCTGTCCCTTACAGCAACATCAAGAACCTCTCCCTTTAGAACTAGGAGTTGATTATAGAACAATGATCTGTCTCTTACAGCAAGAGCAGGAACCTGACCCTATAGGAGTAGGCGATGATTTTAGAACAATAATCTGTCCCTTACAGCAACAGCAGGAACCTGAACCTATAGGAGTAGGCAAAGATTTTAGAACAATAATCTGTCCCTAACAGCAACAGCAGGAACCTCTACCTTTAGAACTAGGAGATGATTATAGAACAATAATCTCTCCCTTACAGCAACAGTAGGAAACTGACCCTATAGGAGTAGGCGATGATTTTAGAACAATAATCTGTCCCTTACAGCAACAGCAGGAGCCTCTCCCTTTAGAACTAGGAGATGATTACAGAACAATAATCAGTCCCTTACAGCAACAGAAGGAAACTGACCCTATAGGAGAAGGCGATGATTTTAGAAAAATAAGCTGTCCCTTACTGCAACAGCAGGAACCTCTCCCTTTAGAACTAGGAGATGATTATAGATCAATAATCTGTCCCTTACAGCAACAGAAGGAACCTCTCTAGAACTAGGAGATGATTATAGAACAATAATCTGTCCCTTACAGCAACATCAAGAACCTCTCCCTTTAGAACTAGGAGTTGATTATAGAACAATGATCTGTCTCTTACAGCAAGAGCAGGAACCTGACCCTATAGGAGTAGGCGATGATTTTAGAACAATAATCTGTCCCTTACAGCAACAGCAGGAACCTGAACCTATAGGAGTAGGCAAAGATTTTAGAACAATAATCTGTCCCTAACAGCAACAGCAGGAACCTCTACCTTTAGAACTAGGAGATGATTATAGAACAATAATCTCTCCCTTACAGCAACAGTAGGAAACTGACCCTATAGGAGTAGGCGATGATTTTAGAACAATTATCTGTCCCTTACAGCAACAGCAGGAGCCTCTCCCTTTAGAACTAGGAGATGATTATAGAACAATAATCTGTCCCTTACAGCAACAGCAGGAACCTGACCCTATAGGAGTAGGCAATGATTTTAGAACAATAAGCTATCCCTTACAGCAACAGCAGGAACCTCTCCCTTTTGAACTAGGAGATGATTATAGAACAATAATCTGTCCCTTACAGCAACAGCAGGGACCTCTCCCTTTAGAACTAGGAGATGATTATAGAACAATAATCTGTCCCTTACAGCAACAGAAGGAACCTATCCCTTTAGAACAAGGGGATGATTATAGAACAATAATCTGTTCCTTACAGCAACAGCAGGAACCTCTCCCTTTAGAACTAGGAGATGATTATAGAACAATAATCTGTCCCTTACAGCAACAGCATAAACCTGACCCTATAGGAGTAGGCGATGATTTTAGAACAATAATCTGTCCCTTACAGCAACAGCAGGAACCTCTCCCTTTAGAACTAGGAGATGATTATAGAACAATAATCTGTCCCTTACAGCAACAGAAGGAACCTCTCCCTTTAAAACTAGGAGATGATTATAAAACAATAATCCGTCCCTTACAGCAACAGCAGGAACCTCTCCCTTTAGAACTAAGAGATGATTATAGAACAATAATCTGTCCCTTACAGCAACAGAAGGAACCTGACCCTATAGGAGTAGGCAATGTTTTCAGAACAATAACCTGTCCCTTACAGCAACAGCAGGAACTTCTCCCTTTAGAACTAGGAGATGATTATAGAACAGCAATCTGTCCCTTACAGCAACAGCAGGAACCTGACCCTATAGGAGTAGGCAATGATTTTAGAACAATAATCTGTCTCTTACAGCAACAGCAGGAACCTCTCCCTTTAGAACTAGGAGATGATTATAGAACAATAATCTGTCCCTAACAGCAAGAGCAGGAACCTGACCCTATAGGAGTATTCGATGATTTTAGAACAATAATCTGTCCCTTTAAGCAACAGCAGGAACCTGACCCTATAGGAGTAGGCGATGATTTTAGAACAATAAGCTGTCCCTTACAGCAACAGCAGGAACCTCTCTCTTTTGAACTAGGAGATGATTATAGAACAATAATCTGTCCCTTACAGCAACAGCAGGGACCTCTCCCTTTAGAACTAGGAGATGATTATAGAACAATAATCTGTCCCTTACAGCAACAGAAGGAACCTATCCCTTTAGAACAAGGAGATGATTATAGAACAATAATCTGTCCCTTACAGCAACAGCAGGAACCTCTCCCTTTAGAACTACGAGATGATTATAGGACAATAATCTGTCCCTTACAGCAACAGCATAAACCTGACCCTATAGGAGTAGGCAATGATTTTAGAACAATAATCTGTCCCTTACAGCAACAGCAGGAACCTCTCCCTTTAAAACTAGGAGATGATTATAAAACAATAATCCGTCCCTTACAGCAACAGCAGGAACCTCTCCCTTTAGAACTAAGAGATGATTATAGAACAATAATCTGTCCCTTACAGCAACAGAAGGAACCCGACCCTATAGCAGAAGGTGATGATTTTAGAACAATAAGCTGTCCCTTACAGCAACAGCAGGAACCTCTCCCTTTAGAACTAGGAGATGATTATAGAACAATAATCTGTCCCTTAAAGCAACAGAAGGAACCTCTCCCTTTAAAACTAGGAGATGATTATAAAACAATAATCCGTCCCTTACAGCAACAGCAGGAACCTCTCCCTTTAGAACTAAGAGATGATTATAGAACAATAATCTGTCCCTTACAGCAACAGAAGGAACCCGATCCTATAGCAGAAGGTGATGATTTTAGAACAATAAGCTGTCCCTTACAGCAACAGCAGGAACCTCTCCCTTTAGAACTAGGAGATGATTATAGATCAATAATCTGTTCCTTACAGCAACAGAAGGAACCTCTCTAGAACAAGGAAATGATTATAGAACAATAATCTGTCCCTTACAGCAACAGCAAGAACCTCTCCCTTTAGAACTAGGAGATGATTATAGAACAATAATCTGTCCCTTACAGCAACAGCAGGAACCTGACCCTATAGGAGTAGGCGATGATTTTAGAACAATAATCTGTCCCTTACAGCAACAGCAGGAACCTGAACCTATAGGAGTAGGCAATGATTTTGGAACAATAATCTGTCTCTTACAGCAACAGCAGGAACCTCTCCCTTTAGAACTAGGAGATGATTATAGAACAATAATCTGTCCCTAACAGCAACAACAGGAACCTCACTCTATAGGAGTAGGCGATGATTTTAGAACAATAATCTGTCCCTTACAGCAACAGCAGGAACCTGACCCTATAGGAGTAGGAGATGGTTTTAGAACAATAATCTGTCCCTTACAGCAACAGAAGGAACCTCTCCCTTTAGAACTAGGAGATGATTATAGAACAATAATCTGTCCCTTACAGCAACAGCAGGAACCTGACCCTATAGGAGTAGTCGATGATTTTGGAACAATAATCTGTCCCTAACAGCAACAGCAGGAATCTGACCCTATAGGAGTAGGAGATGGTTTTAGAACAATAATCTGTCCCTTACAGCAACAGATGGAACCTCTCCCTTTAGAACTAGGAGATGATTTTAGAACAATAATCTGTCCCTCTAAGCAGTAGACTCTACCTAGTCCAGTCAGATCGTTCTTGAATGCAGAATGAAATGTTATTTTATCTGCAATCTGTCCCTCAAAGCAGTAGTAGTAGTAATCTCTACCTAGTCCACAATCAGATCGTTCTGTAATGCAGGATGAGATGTTATTTATATCTGTAATCTGTCCCTCACAGCGCCGGCAGCATCCTCTCCCTACACTAACCAGAGAGCATGTGACATGCAGCACTAAGTGACTCCAGCTTATAAAGAGGCTGGGTCACATGATGCACTGGCCAATTACAGCCATGCCATTAGTAGGCATGGCTGTGATGGCTTCTAAGGGCAAACCAGCAAAACGCTTGTTGATTGGCTGCCCTGCAGCTATTCAACAGGCGGGATCAAATAACCGAACCCAGAACCCAAATTTTTTTAAAATGTCCGGGTTCCGGACCGGGTCACGGACACCCCAAAGTTCGGTACGGACCCAAACTTTACAGTTTGGGTTCGCTGAACTCTACTCCTAATCTCTCAGAGGTCAAAAAATTAGTGGACACAAACGCAACGTACGAGAAACTCATAGCATACAACTCCCTTACATATCACAAGCACCAAGAAGTTTGGAGTGTATGGCCCATGACAAATCCGTAGATACTCAACAAAATTCTAACACTGAATTTCTTGAGTTTAAATGTTTACCTATGTCCTACATCATTGTACATACTGTAGTTCTGTACCCCACTTTGTCCTTTTTCCTTTCTGTACCCCAAACCCATTTTAAAAAAATAAAAAATAATTAAAAAAAAAATACTGGTTACACTCTTCTGCAGAAAAATCTTTGGGTAGACTTTGAATCTACCCTGACACAGTCTACAGATCTTTCATCATTAATTTTAGCCAACCTATGGTCTCCTTTTGACCTTCTACAATTTCTAATTACTTTCAGGGCATCCCTGTTGGCTTGGCGTGCACTTGCTCAATGGTTGGTGCATGACAAACACAACAGTGAAGTTTTTACTTCAATTTCCTCATTCGAACTTCTTCTATCACATCTGCAGATCAAGCATCTGGCATTCAATGGAGTTTGATGGAGTGAGTGACAAATTATAATATTTCTCTTACTGACTATTTTCAAAACCCAAAAGGCATATCTATCCCCATGCTTCGTGGTTCTATACTAGTCCATTACCTCACACCAAGGGCATTTCATTGTTTTACTCTCTCTCCCAACATAAGGAGAGCTTTCACAAAACTCCACCTATGCAACATTGGGAGTCAGATTTACATTCTAATTTCTTAGACCCCCATCGGTTAAAAGCGATACGTTATTTTTATACCGTTACCCATTGTGTAAACCAGGGGTCTCCAAACTATTTCCTTCCAGTTGTTCAGGAACTACAATTACCATCATGCCTAGTCATGTCTGGGAGTGTCAGAGTTTTGCAGTGCATCATGGGACGCGTGGTTCCGCAACAGCTGGAGGGCCATCGTTTAGAGATCCCTGGCTTATACTATTGGGAACTAACTCAAAAAATCCCCTCCTGGTGGAATCTCACTCCATACAGACTTGCTAAATTTTCCCCTACTCATTCCTCAACCTGTTGGAGGAGTTGTGGTCAAGTGGGCAATATTTTTCTTATTCTTTGAACTTGTAAAAAAAAATTACTGGAATACTGACTACTCCTAATCCAGCCCTAGCTCTACTCAACTTGAGTATTGAATGTTTCCCAAGTCAGTACAGAACAATAGTAACTCAACTAAATCATTGATTACCAGATTATGGAAAAAGGACCTTTCACCCAATATCTCAGAACTCATTTCCACAGTTAGGTTCCATTATGCATATAAAAAATTGCTTGCTATAAGAGCTGACTCACTCCCTAGATTTTAGCAGGCATGGACATTTTGGATTGATTGGACATCTTCTTGATGTAGGCTGATATATAATATATGAATGCTACCATGAGTTTGTCTCTCATTTTGTTATTTTCTATAGTTTTTTTTTTTGGCTTTCTCTTATCGGGCTACTTCTGATCAAGTGCCCTGAGTGCAAATTGTTGACTTGTCTTATACTTTCTTTCTCAAACTCAATAAAAATGTAATTGATGCAAAAAAAAAAAATAAATTCCACAAAATTAACTGACTTTTTATTTATTTATTATTGTTATCATTAATATTAATAACAAAAAGAATAACAATAATAATAATAATATGTATCATTTTTTTATTTTTTTTATCATTGTTTATCATTATTTTTTATTATTATTATTATTATTATTACTATTATTATTATCATCATTAGTATTATTTTAATAAGAATAAAACATTTATTATTTAGATAAATTATTATTAGGTTTATTGTTATTATTATCAGTATTATTATTCTGCAGTATAATGGTGGCTGGTTGCATATATTCAGTACATGGCATTATAGCAATGCAAGAGATTACATTTTCTCTATTTTCTTTCTTTCAGCTCCAATTTCTTTATTTGGTTAATTAACGTCTCTCTTATTATTATTATTAGAGCTTACTCATCTGAGGGATTGTAAATTATGAGCTGTTCCCTGGGAATTCCTGGTCTGTGGAGGCGCATTACATCGTGTTATTTCACAGATCCTGAAGGTATATCTACACACACAGACCTGGGATGTGCATTTGCACTTGTTCATTGTTTCAGTAACTGAAGCACTTTTTATGCCACTTGAAGAATAGATTATTTTTTCAACAAGAGATTGTCCCCTTTATATTTTTATTTTCTGCCTCTTAATTTCACAAAAGGTGTCATACTGTTGTTTTTAATGTTTGATACAGAATATACTTTATATGCATCTGAACAGTTCCTGTAAAAAAGGACAAAAATATACCAGGTTTTCTAAGGTTTGTACAAAAAAAAACAGCCTTTTTTGGCCTTTCTTTTTCAGCTGCCAAATGCCCAGATCTCACATTGCTCACACCTAAAACATTACACACACAAACCTTTAGATTTTAAACCTCACCATGGTCTGTGCAAAAAAAAAAAAATCTATTTTCTGAAAGCAGAGAAAACCTTGCATTATCCTTTTTTTTTTTAGTTTGTTTTTTTCTTGTTTTTCTTTTTTCTTCTACAACAGACTTATCAAAGGTGAGGCTTTTTTTTATAAGAATGGCATCAATTACATTGTTTTTACACATAAACTTGATAATAAGTACAATATTCCTTCTACATAAAAATAGTTACTGCATTTAAATTTAAAACCGAGAGATTAAATATTTGACATTTTAAAGAGGAGACTTATGCTGAAGTTGTTCTTAGTTAACAACTTAGCAGGAAACACAAATATATTGCAGGATTACTTAGAGTGTGATGATCACTGGTGCTCTGTGTATCTTTTTATTATGGGTTTATTTGTTATGTTTATGCGTTAATGTTTTTTATGTTTCTATGTTTCATGCATCATGCAATTTTCCTGTCACATTTTTCCTTGTCTTTTTTTATTTATTTATTTTCTTCTATTTTCATTTGTTTTTCTTTTTGTTTTTTTTTTTTTGTTTTTTTTTTAACTACCACATGGTGCATCAAGATTTTTTCTATTTGCAAAAAATTGCTGATCCTCCTATGCACCAATAGATACAATGACATCATGGCT
>BLSH010230350.1:16570-30252 GCA_018402905.1 Glandirana rugosa
GTCCTGTGATACTGAAGTAGGGACTGAACAGGGGTCCTGTGATACTGAAGTAGGGACTGAACAGGGGGATGAAGTCATAGTGTCCTGGGGACAAGTCATGGATGAAGTCATAGTGTCCTGGGGACAAGTCAGGGATGAAGTCATAGTGTCCTGGAGACAAGTCATAGATGAAGTCATAGTGTCCTGCAGACAAGTCAGGGATGAAGTCATAGTGTCCTGGGGAGAAGTCAGAGATGAAGTCATAGTGTCCTGGGGACAAGTCAGGGATGAAGTCATAGTGTCCTGGTGACAAGTCAGGGTTGAAGTCATAGTGTCCTGAGGACAAGTCATAGATGAAGTCATAGTGTCCTGGGGACAAGTCATGGATGAAGTCATAGTGTCCTGGGGACAAGTCATGGATGAAGTCATAGTGTCCTGGGGACAAGTCAGGGATGAAGTCATAGTGTCCTGGAGACAAGTCAGGGATGAAGTCATAGTGTGCTGGGGACAAGTCATGAATGAAGTCATAGTGTCCTGAGGACAAGTCATGGATGAAGTCATAGTGTCCTGGGGACAAGTCAGGGATGAAGTCATAGTGTCCTGGAGACAAGTCATAGATGAAGTCATAGTGTCCTGCAGACAAGTCAGGGATGAAGTCATAGTGTCCTGGGGAGAAGTCAGAGATGAAGTCATAGTGTCCTGGGGACAAGTCAGGGATGAAGTCATAGTGTCCTGGGGACAAGTCAGGGATGAAGTCATAGTGTCCTGGGGACAAGTCAGGGATGAAGTCATAGTGTCCTAGGGACAAGTCATGGATGAAGTCATAGTGTGCTGGGGACAAGTCATGGATGAAGTCATAGTGTCCTGGGGACAAGTCATGGATGAAGTCATAGTGTGCTGGGGACAAGTCATGGATGAAGTCATAGTGTCCTGGGGACAAGTCATGGATGAAGTCATAGTGTCCTGGGGACAAGTCATGGATGAAGTCATAGTGTCCTGGGGACAAGTCAGGGATGAAGTCATAGTGTCCTGGAGACAAGTCAGGGATGAAGTCATAGTGTGCTGGGGACAAGTCAGGGATGAAGTCATAGTGTCCTGGGGACAAGTCAAGGATGAAGTCATAGTGTCCTGGGGACAAGTCAAGGATGAAGTCATAGTGTCCTGGGGACAACTCATGGATGAAGTCATAGTGTGCTGGGGACAAGTCATGGATGAAGTCATAGTGTGCTGGGGACAAGTCATGGATGAAGTCATAGTGTCCTAGGGACAAGTCATGGATGAAGTCATAGTGTCCTGTGAACAAGTCAGGGATGAAGTCATAGTGTCCTGGGGACAAGTCATGTATGAAGTCATAGTGTCCTGGGGACAAGTCAGGGATGAAGTCATAGTGTCCTGGGGACAAGTCATGGATGAAGTCATAGTGTCCTGGGGACAAGTCAAGGATGAAGTCATAGTGTCCTGGGGACAAGTCATGGATGAAGTCATAGTGTCCTGGGGACAAGTCATGGATGAAGTCATAGTGTCCTGTGAACAAGTCAGGGATGAAGTCATAGTGTCCTGGGGACAAGTCATGGATGAAGTCATAGTGTCCTGGGGACAAGTCAGGGATGAAGTCATAGTGTCCTGGGGACAAGTCATGGATGAAGTCATAGTGTCCTGGGGACAAGTCAAGGATGAAGTCATAGTGTCCTGGGGACAAGTCATGGATGAAGTCATAGTGTGCTGGGGACAAGCCAGTGATGAAGTCATAGTGTCCTGGGGACAAGTCATGGATGAAGTCATAGTGTTCTGGAGACAAGTCATGGATGAAGTCTTAGTGTGCTGGGGACAAGCCAGTGATGAAGTCATAGTGTGCTGGGGACAAGTCAGGGATGAAGTCATAGTGTGCTGGGGACAAGCCAGTGATGAAGTCATAGTGTCCTGGGGACAAGTCATGGATGAAGTCATAGTGTCCTGGAGACAAGTCATGGATGAAGTCATAGTGTCCTGGAGACAAGCCATGGATGAAGTCATAGTGTCCTGGGGACAAGCCAGTGATATAGTTAGTGTCATACACAGCCTCATTTACCTATTATTTTAAGATCTAATTTGCACAGTTCATTGCTTCAATAAAACACACCACATTTATTGAAGTCCCATGATGGCTGATGCTCCACAAGGTGCACATTTATTGACTCTCAATGTTATCTTGCCTCTCGTTTTTTTTCTTCCAGGCCGCCATCTTGGCTGCTCTCAGCTCTTTGATGGGATGGGCAGGGAGTTCGCTCACGCCTGGCAACTTGGTGACATCCATTTTGATGACGATGAACATTTTGTGCCCCCGAACAGTGAGCAGGGGATCAGTCTCCTGAAGGTGAGAGGAGCATAATGATCTTATTACTGGGTATGGGCCCCAGTCCACACAGTCTTGGACTGGACAGAGATCTGGATACCTGTAGGACAAATACGAGACATTAGTTACCTGTAACACCTGCCTCCAAACCTGACCTCTACAGCAAGGCAATTCCTATATTTGAAGGCTTTGTCCACCCATGAATGGCTTTTCACTCATAGGTGGAGCATATTGGGCTGGGTCTTTCCATGGTTTCTTTTTTGTCTTGTCCAATGAGGAGTTCTCCTGAGAATAGATTTTTGCTGTGTTTCTCGGGGTATTCCATGAGATTCATGTCCAGCTGGACGATTTGGACACCTTCATAATGGCCACAGCAGGGGTTCAGACCTGAGGATTCAGGGAGTTCACCCTTATAGACAGTTTTAGGTCTACATTACTCATGAGGGCACAGGGGGGACCATAGTGCAGTTATTGACCAATGTCTCATATATTGCATGCTTGGCGGGTGCTCCATCCCTGTGGTGTTCAGTTCATGCGTGTCTCCTGCAGGTGGCGGTACACGAGATTGGACATGTCCTGGGCCTCAGTCACATGAACGAGGTGATGTCCGTCATGCAGCCAAGCTACATTCCAGCCAATAGTAAGATGGAGCTGGACATGGCTGATCGCAGGGCCATTCAGAAGATTTATGGTGAGTGATGAGCCTGTACAATAAAAAAATACAGGTCCCACTGGATCATATTCACCGTAGTCTGAAGCTTTACAGATCCCACCAGTTCACCGTCACCATAGTCTGCAGGTTTACAGATACCGCCAAATCATAATTATCATAGTCTGGAGATTTATAGACCCTTCCAGAACACAACTGACACAGTCAGCAGATTCTCAGATTCCTTCAGATCACCTTCACCATAGTATTCAGGTCTATATCTCCCACCAGATCACCGTCACCATAGTATTCAGGTCTATATCTCCCACCAGATCACCGTCAACATAGTATTCAGGTCTATATCTCCCACCAGATCAATGTCACCATAGTATTCAGGTCTATATCTCCCACCAGATCAATGTCACCATAGTATTCAGGTCTATATCTCCCACCAGATCAATGTCACCATAGTATTCAGTTCTATATCTCCCACCAGATCAATGTCACCATAGTATTCAGGTCTATATCTCCCACCAGATCAATGTCACCATAGTATTCAGTTCTATATCTCCCACCAGATCAATGTCACCATAGTATTCAGGTCTATATCTCCCACCAGATCACCGTCACCATAGTATTCAGGTCTGTATCTCCCACCAGATCACCGTCACCATAGTATTCAGGTCTGTATCTCCCACCAGATCACCTTCACCATAGTATTCAGGTCTGTATCTCCCACCAGATCAACGTCACCATAGTATTCAGGTCTATATCTCCCACCAGATCACCGTCACCATAGTATTCAGGTCTATATCTCCCACCAGATCACCCTCACCATAGTATTCAGGTCTATATCTCCCACCAGATCACCGTCACCATAGTATTTAGGTCTATATCTCCCACCAGATCACCATCACCATCACCATAGTATTCAGGTCTATATCTCCCACCAGATCACCATCACCATAGTATTCAGGTCTATATCTCCCACCAGATCACCGTCACCATAGTATTCAGGTCTATATCTCCCACCAGATCACCGTCACCATAGTATTCAGGTCTATATCTCCCACCAGATCACCCTCACCGTAGTATTCAGGTCTATATCTCCAACCAGATCACCCTCACCATAGTATTCAGGTCTATATCTCCAACCAGATCACCCTCACCATAGTATTCAGGTCTATATCTTCCACCAGATCACCCTCACCATAGTATTCAGGTCTATATCTCCCACCAGATCACCCTCACCATAGTATTCAGGTCTATATCTCCCACCAGATCACCTTCACCATAGTATTCAGGTCTATATCTCCCACCAGATCACCCTCACCATAGTTTTAAGGTCTATATCTCCCACCAGATCACCGTCACCATAGTATTCAGGTCTATATCTTCCACCAGATCACCCTCACCATAGTATTCAGGTCTATATCTCCCACCAGATCACCCTCACCATAGTATTCAGGTCTATATCTCCCACCAGATCACCCTCACCATAGTATTCAGGTCTATATCTCCCACCAGATCACCTTCACCATAGTATTCAGGTCTATATCTCCCACCAGGTCACCCTCACCATAGTATTCAGGTCTTTATCTCCCACCAGATCACCCTCACCACAGTATTCAGGTCTATATCTCCCACCAGATCACCCTCACCATAGTATTCAGGTCTATATCTCCCACCAGATCACCCTCACCATAGTATTCAGTTCTATATCTCCCACCAGATCACCATCACCATAGTATTCAGGCCTATATCTCCCACCAGATCAACGTCACCATAGTATTCAGGTCTATATCTTCCACCAGATCACCCTCACCATAGTATTCAGGTCTATATCTCCCACCAGATCACCCTCACCATAGTATTCAGTTCTATATCTCCCACCAGATCACCATCACCATAGTATTCAGGTCTATATCTCCCACCAGATCACTGTCACCATAGTATTCAGGTCTATATCTCCCACCAGATCACCGTCACCATAGTATTCAGGTCTATATCTCCCACCAGATCACCCTCACCATAGTATTCAGGTCTATATCTCCCACCAGATCACTGTCACCATAGTATTCAGGTCTATATCTCCCACCAGGTCACCCTCACCATAGTATTCAGGTCTATATCTCCCACCAGATCACCCTCACCATAGTATTCAGGTCTATATCTCCCACCAGATCACCATCACCATAGTATTCAGGTCTATATCTCCCACCAGATCACCTTCACCATAGTATTCAGGTCTATATCTCCCACCAGATCACCTTCACCATAGTATTCAGGTCTATATCTCCCACCAGATCACCTTCACCATAGTCTGAAGACCTAAAGATTCCACCAGATCATCATCATAGTCTATATATTTAAAGATCTTTAAAGATGTACAGATCTCACCGGATAACCTTCGCCATAGTCTGGAGATTTGTAGATCCAACCAGATCATCTCAACCACAGTCAGCAGGTTTATGGACCCCACCAAATGACCTTCACCATGCAGTATTTGTGTTCTATGGTGGATGTTGTCTCAGCTGATCACCTGTGTAATTTGTCTGAACCTTGTGGTTTTTCACACAGGTCGCTGTTCTGGTCGGTTCAACACGGTATTTGATTGGGTGCGCAAAGATCCTGTTGTTCCGGATAGTTGGGTTTTCCAGACGTATTTCTTCAGGAAAGGCTGGTACTGGATGTATGAAAACCGCAGTAACCGGACACGGTACAGAGACCCCCGGAAACTGGCCAATGGCTGGAATGGGATCCCCTCTTCCGACATCGATGCCTTCGTTCATATCTGGGCACAGGACAAAGACCTGACCTTCTTCTTTAAAGGTTGGAGGATTTTACTCCCAATAATGCAGATTTAAAGGAATTAGAAAAGCCAATCTCAGTGATAGATGTGGTCTGGAAGGTTAAATATTCTTTGGTTTCCAATATTTCTTGGTGACTCTACACCAGTGGTTCTCAACTCCGGTCCTCAGGACCCACCAACAGGCCGGATTGTAAGTATTACCTTGGGGAGATGCAGACAAGAACACTGCAATCACTGAACAGCAAATGATATCACCTGTGATGTATTTCCGTTATCCTGCAAACCTGGCTTTTTAGTGGGTCCCGAGGACCGGAGTTGAGAACCCCTGCTCTACACTGAGATCTCTACACCTGACTCCACTAGATATGTGCGGCTAGTTACGTTCCGAATTAAAATTCGGACGAATTTCCTCTTTCAGATGCATCTGAATTTCTGAATTACAATATCTCCCAAATTTAGACGTATCCGAAATGATGACAACAAAAATTTGGACGAAATTCGAATTTGAATCATTTTCGAATCGTTTTCGAATTCAAATAGTTTTCAAATTCGAACCGTTTTAAAATTCGAATTCCAAAAATACACAAATTTGAATTGTTTTCCAATTTCCAAAGAGAACCAAATAGAAAAGAAAACAAAGGAATAGAACAGAAAAAAAAAACAATAGACTAGAAATTATATAACAGAAAATAAAAGAATAGAATACAACAGCTCTGCTCCCCTCCCCCACATTATATGCTTTCATTTTCTCTTATATTCCTCTCTATTGCATTCTATCTTTTTCCATGCTATTCCTCCACTTTCCACTCCACCCCATTCTCCTTGGGAATTGGAAAACTATTTGAATTCGAAAACTCTTCAGATTCTAAAACAATTAGAATTCGGAAACGAATAAACGAATTCCAAAAATGAATTAAATGAATAAAATGAATCTAACTAAATGAATTTATGTAAATAACGAATGGAAACGAAACAAAACGAAACAATTTTTTTTGCTCTGCACAAGTCTAGTTCCCACCAACCTTGGAGCTTTGTGTGTTCCCACCAACCTTGGAGCTTTGTGTGTTCCCACCAACCTTGGAGTTTTGTGTGTTCCCACCAACCTTGGAGCTTTGTGTGTTCCCACCAACCTTGGAGTTTTGTGTGTTCCCACCAACCTTGGAGCTTTGTGTGTTCCCACCAACCTCGGAGCTTTGTGTGTTTCCACCAACCTTGGAGCTTTGTGTGTTTCCACCAACCTTGGAGCTTTGTGTGTTTCCCCCAACCTTGGAGCTTTGTGTGTTTCCACCAACCTTGGAGCTTTGTGTGTTTCCAACAACCTTGGAGCTTTGTGTGTTCCCACCAACCTTGGAGCTTTGTGTGTTTCCCCCAACCTTGGAGCTTTGTGTGTTTCCACCAACCTTGGAGCTTTGTGTGTTTCCACCAACCTTGGAGCTTTGTGTGTTTCCAACAACCTTGGAGCTTTGTGTGTTCCCACCAACCTTGGAGCTTTGTGTGTTTCCCCCAACCTTGGAGCTTTGTGTGTTTCCACCAACCTTGGAGCTTTGTGTGTTTCCACCAACCTTGGAGCTTTGTGTATTTCCACCAACCTTGGAGCTTTGTGTGTTTCCCCCAAGCTTGGAGCTTTGTGTGTTTCCCCCAACCTTGGGGCTTTGTGTGTTTCCCCCAACCTTGGAGCTTTGTGTGTTTCCACCAACCTTGGGGCTTTGTGTGTTTCCACCAACCTTGGAGCTTTGTGTGTTTCCCCCAACCTTGGAGCTTTGTGTGTTTCCCCTAACCTTGGAGCTTTGTGTGTTTCCACCAACCTTGGAGCTTTGTGTGTTTCCACCAACCTTGGAGCTTTGTGTGTTTCCACCAACCTTGGAGCTTTGTGTGTTTCCAACAACCTTGGAGCTTTGTGTGTTTCCCCCAACCTTGGAGCTTTGTGTGTTTCCACCAACCTTGGAGCTTTGTGTGTTTCCACCAACCTTGGAGCTTTGTGTATTTCCACCAACCTTGGAGCTTTGTGTGTTTCCCCCAACCTTGGAGCTTTGTGTGTTTCCCCTAACCTTGGAGCTTTGTGTGTTTCCACCAACCTTGGAGCTTTGTGTGTTTCCACCAACCTTGGAGCTTTGTGGTTTCCACCAACCTTGGAGCTTTGTGTGTTTCCAACAACCTTGGAGCTTTGTGTGTTTCCCCCAACCTTGGAGCTTTGTGTGTTTCCACCAACCTTGGAGCTTTGTGTGTTTCCACCAACCTTGGAGCTTTGTGTGTTTCCACCAACCTTGGGGCTTTATGTGTTTCCCCCAACCTTGGAGCTTTGTGTGTTTCCACCAACCTTGGGGCTTTGTGTGTTCCCACCAACCTTGGAGTTTTGTGTGTTTCCCCCAACCTTGGGGCTTTATGTGTTTCCACCAACCTTGGAGCTTTGTGTGTTCCCACCAACCTTGGGGCTTTGTGTGTTCCCACCAACCTTGGGGCTTTGTGTGTTCCCACCAACCTTGGAGCTTTGTGTGTTTCCCCCAACCTTGGAGCTTTGTGTGTTTCCCCCAACATTGGGGCTTTGTGTGTTTCCCCCAACCTTGGGGCTTTGTGTGTTTCCACCAACCTTGGAGCTTTGTGTGTTTCCCCCAACCTTGGAGCTTTGTGTGTTTCCCCCAACCTTGGGGCTTTGTGTGTTTCCCCCAACCTTGGGGCTTTGTGTGTTTCCCCCAACCTTGGGGCTTTGTGTGTTTCCCCCAACCTTTGGGCTTTGTGTGTTCAGGGGAGGGCTGGGCCAGGGGGCAGGGTGGCAATGGCCCCCCAGGCCACCCTAACTTACATTCAAAATGGCTGACGGCTGCTGCCCGCTCACACTTATTTCTTCTTGTGGAGGAAGGAAGCAGGGGCCAGGGGCGCAGCCACCAACTAACTGCAGGCAAAGGGGGTGGGGGGCACCCTGGGCCGGCTGTGCTGTTGGGCACTGACGAGCCTGCATGATGGGCACTGATCAGGTTGCATTTGATAGACACTGGTGAGGCTGCATTGATAGGCACTGATGAGGCTGCATTGGTGTGCACTGATGAGCTTCATTGATGCATTATTTTTGTTAAACCTCCTTTGTTGCTATTAACATTAAATGATGTAACCACATTGTATCATTTGTCTTGCTTCATAACGTCAATATCCATTATAAAACTTGGTGGGCATGGCTGGTGAGCTGATTCTGTGGTTCAATGGGCCACTTGACTGGGCTTGCCCCCCAGGCCTAAGGCTGCCAGCCCTCCCCTGTGTGTGTTTCCACCAACCTTGGAGCTTTGTGTGTTCCCACCCACCTTGGAGCTTTGTGTGTTTCCACCAACCTTGGAGCTTTGTGTGTTTCCCCCAACCTTGGAGCTTTGTGTTTTCCTACCAACCTTGGAGCTTTGTGTGTTCCCACCAACCTTGGAGCTTTGTGTGTTCCCACCCACCTTGGAGCTTTGTGTGTTTCCCCTAACCTTGGAGCTTTGTGTGTTTCCACCAACCTTGGAGCTTTGTGTGTTTCCCCCAACCTTGGAGCTTTGTGTGTTTCCCCCAACCTTGGGGCTTTGTGTGTTTCCCCCAACTTTGGAGCTTTGTGTGTTTCCCCCAACCTTGGAGCTTTGTGTGTTCCCACTAACCTTGGATCTTTGTCTGTTTCCCCCAACCTTGGGGCTTTGTGTGTTCCCACCAACCTTGGGGCTTTGTGTGTTTGTTTCCCCCAACCTTGGAGCTTTGTGTGTTTCCCCCAACCTTGGGGCTTTGTGTGTTTCCACCAACCTTGGAGCTTTGTGTGTTTCCACCAACCTTGGAGCTTTGTGTGTTTCCCCCAACCTTGGAGCTTTGTGTGTTTCCCCCAACCTTGGGGCTTTGTGTGTTTCCCCCAACCTTGGGGCTTTGTGTGTTTCCACCAACCTTGGAGCTTTGTGTGTTCCCACCCACCTTGGAGCTTTGTGTGTTTCCCCCAACCTTGGAGCTTTGTGTGTTTCCACCAACCTTGGAGCTTTGTGTATTTCCACCAACCTTGGAGCTTTGTGTGTTTCCCCCAACCTTGGAGCTTTGTGTGTTTCCCCCAACCTTGGAGCTTTGTGTGTTTCCACCAACCTTGGAGCTTTGTGTATTTCCACCAACCTTGGAGCTTTGTGTGTTTCCCCCAACCTTGGAGCTTTGTGTGTTTCCCCCAACCTTGGAGCTTTGTGTGTTCCCACTCACCTTGGAGCTTTGTGTGTTTCCACCAACCTTGGAGCTTTGTGTGTTCCCTCCCACCTTGGGGCTTTGTGTGTTTCCCCCAACCTTGGGGCTTTGTGTGTTCCCACCAACCTTGGAGCTTTGTGTGTTTCCCCCAACCTTGGGGCTTTGTGTGTTTCCAGCAACCTTGGAGCTTTGTGTGTTTCCACCAACCTTGGAGCTTTGTGTGTTTCCCCCAACCTTGGGGCTTTGTGTATTCCCACCCACCTTGGAGCTTTGTGTGTTTCCACCAACCTTGGAGCTTTGTGTGTTCCCCCAACCTTGGAGCCTTGTGTGTTCCCACCCACCTTGGAGTGTTCCCACTTCTCCGGATGCGCTGTCCATCTCAGGGATGGTGGGGGCCCGGATGAGCTCAGAAGATCCTTAGACTTGGGAATTTGCTGCTAAAAACCTACCTAACCTTAACTGTGTACATAACCTTACAGCCCTAACCCTGACACTACAGTCATAGCAGAACCCTACAGCCCTAATTAGTGATTTATTTTTTCCAATCATATTCTCCTCTCTAGGTACTCAATACTGGCGCTATGACAATGAGAATGATCGGGCTTATAAACAGGACCCTGAGGGAACAACTTACCCCCGACTCATCTCCAAAGGCTTTCCCGGCGTCACCGGTCCCATTGACACAGCATTTTATGACCGCAGGGATAAAAATATCTATTTCTTCCGAGGTAGAAATGTGAGTAAACTCATCAAACATGATGAAACCTAATGACCCCACCATACTGCCTTTTTTTCCTTTTACCCCCTTAGTCAATTCAAGAACATAAACTGAATAAACCCCTAAAGGTATTCACAGGTCACAAAGACTAGGCTTCACTGAGCTTGACCCCAAAGCCAGAGTTCCTAATCCAAAGCCAATGCTTAACTAAAACTCTATACCAACCCTACAGCCATAACTTTGACCCAACAGCCCTAAAGCTGACCTTATGACCCTATCCATAGATAAACATTCCTACGGATAACCCTACAGCCCTAACCTTGACCTTAAAGCCCCAATCCTGACTTTACAACCCTAACCATAACCAACAGTTCTAACGATAACCCAACATCTCTGATCATAGCTCTACAACCTTAACCCTGACCCAGCATCTGTAATCCTGACCTTACAGCCCTAACCGTAGACAAACATTCCTATAGATAACCCTACAGCCACGACCTTGGCCTAACAACTCAAACCCTGACCTTACAACCCTAACCATAACCAAACAGTTCTAACGATAACCTAACAGCTCTAATCATAGCTCTACAACCTTAACCCTGACCCAGCATCTGTAATCCTGACCTTACAGCCCTAACCATAGACAAACATTGCCATAGATAACCCTACAGCCATGACCTTGGCCTAACAACTCCAACCCTGACCTTACAACCCTAACCATAACCAAACAGTCCTAATGATAACCCAATGATAGCCCTAACTCTAACATTACAGTTCTAACTCTGACCCGACAGCCCCATCCATAATCCTACAACCCTTACATGGCCCTACAGCTCCAACTTTGACCCAGCCACCGTAACCTCGACCCTACAGCCCACCTTTATGCCAAAAGCTATAACCCTGATCCAACAGCCCTAATCCTGACCTTACAGCCCTAACCATAACCCTACAGCCCTAACTATAAGCCAACAGCCCCAACCTTAACCCAACAGGCTTAACCATAACCCTACCGCTCAAATGATAAGCTGACAGCCTTAACCACAACTATACAGTCCAAACCCTACAGCTCTAACCCTGACCTTAATGCCTCAGGCACACTAGACCTTTTTACAGCGGCTGTTTTTGCTTTCAGGCATTTTTTTCTGCAGCCAGTAAACTCCCCAGCTTGTCCTCCTATGTGTCTATGCACACATAGGCTGTTATCAGCATTTTTTGGTAGGGGTGTTTTCTGGCTAGAAAAAAAAACCCCCAGAACTAGTGGGTTTTGAGAGGAGTTTTTCAGCTCTAAAAACGCTCTAACTCTGATAAAAGCTTAAAAACACCAAAAAATGCAAAAAACACTGAAAAACGCTAAAAAACACTGAAAAACTTGGCTTTTCGACGTTTATCAGCGTTTATGAGTCATAAGCTTTTGTGGGAGTTTCGTTTTGCTAAAAAACCCTACAGCAAAAATGCTGCAAAACTCATTATCCAGCTAACGCTTTTATTTTATAGCGTCCGGTGTGCATGACTACAACCCTAACTCTGACCCAGCATCCCTAACCTTGATCCTGACCCTGGACCCTTAACCATAACCAAATACCCCTAACTGTAGCCCTACTGCCCTAATTATAACCCCACAGCCCTAACCCTGCACCTCTAATCCTAACTCTACAGCATTCTTCCTGACCCTACAGCAATAACCATAACTCTATCAATAACTCCACAGCCTTAACCCTGGCACTTCCCCTAAAAGTAACATTGAGAGATAGAGATTAATTTGGGAGCAAGTTTAAGGGTCAGAGATTAAATTGAGGATTAGGTTAAATGTTTTGGTATTTGAATCTGAAGTGATTATTGGCATCCCAAAGCATCTCAAAGGAGGCATTAGACTGCAATGCCTCCCTGGCATCAGGCGCCTCCACATAGGAATACCATGTTCTATGATGATCCACTGATGAAACTTGAAGGCCCCATTCTGGCTGCTCAATGTCTATGTTTTTTATCTATACTGTGATGAGCTATCTGGACATATTCTAAACAGCAACGGTGTCTTGAAGTCTAAGGTTTGACCTTGTTCTCTGTCTGACCTACAGGTGACTGCTTTCAGTGTCGCCAGTCAGAAGGTTGTCCCTGGCTACCCCAAGGCCATCATTGACGTCTTCCCTCCATGCAACCCTGGAGACCACCCCCTGAGTGACCTGGATGCCGTGTACTTCTCGTTCGCCCACCAGACCGTGTTCTTCATCAAGGGCACCTATGTGTGGAGGTTGGCAAAGAGCAAAGAGAATCCGGATGTTCCCCATAATGCATTGCGCCCACGACTCCCAGTCAATGAGCAGTGGTTTGATATCTGTGATGTTCATCCCTCAATGCTTATAGGCCCAAGAAGATGAACTCTGATTAAGGGACCAATAACATAAAGCTGACATAAGAATCAGAGGGCCCCTGTTCTCCACAATAATACTCAGCCCACACAAGATTCTGAGGGCCCCTGTTCTCCACACTAATACTGAGCCCACACAAGATTCTGAGGGCCCCTGTTCTCCACAATAATACTCAGCCCACACAAGATTCTGAGGGCCCCTGTTCTCCACAATGATACTGACCCAACACAAGATTCTGAGGGCCCCTGTTCTCCACAATGATACTGAGCCAACACAAGATTCTGAGGGCCCCTGTTCTCCACAATAATACTCAGCCCACACAAGATTCTGAGGGCCCCTGTTCTCCACAATAATACTGAGCCAACACAAGATTCTGAGGGCCCCTGTTCTCCACACTAATACTGAGCCAACACAAGATTCTGAGGGCCCCTGTTCTCCACAATAATACTGAGCCAACACAAGATTCTGAGGGCCCCTGTTCTCCACAATGATACTGAGCCCACACAAGATTCTGAGGGCCCCTGTTCTCCACACTAATACTGAGCCCACACAAGATTCTGAGGGCCCCTGTTCTCCACACTAATACTGAGCCCACACAAGATTCTGAGGGCCCCTGCCTCTTGTCCCCGGGAGTCTTAGAACACACCCGAGTCATA